>BOPN01004807.1:12500-20000 GCA_017312705.2 Penaeus japonicus
AGACGGTGAAATCTGCTTACGACTTTGCACAACGAATCATGAATGTACAAATCCTTAGGGTATATTGCATGCGGTAGTATTCACAGCTGCAAGGCGGAAGTGAATGAGAAATGGGAACTTGGTATTTTGAACTTTTTGTTGCCTGTGGAAAGACGACTTTTGCCTAAACAAGACTTTTAACCCGAGTAGTGTTCTTTGGAGTTTCATACATTTATCCAATATTAACATCTTAACATACAGACAAAAGCCCCTTGCAACAATTTATGAAAGAGTTGTGTAACTTGTAGCAAACCCTATTCTATGAGCAAAAAGATATTGAAGAGAAAATGTCATATTGTTGTAAGGATTTGAAGGTATTGTAACCAACTGAAGTATATTTTAAATGTATGGTGTCATAGGTAATATTTGTAATTTTAAACCTTGTAAGTATAACATTTCCACCTCCCTTTCCCCCCCATTCTTTTTTATCCTCACTCTCCCTACGTCCTCCTCTTCCCTCCCTCATCCGTCCTCCTCTACCCTCCCTCCTCCGTACTCCTCTTCCCTCCCTCCTCCGTCCTCCTCTTCCCTCCCTCCTCCGTCCTCCTCTTCCCTCCCTCCTCCGTCCTCCTCTTCCCTCCCTCCTCTGTCCTCCTCTTCCCTCCCTCCTCCGTCCTCCTCTTCCCCCTCCCTCTCCCCTCCGGGCCCTCCCTCTTCCCCTCCCCCTCTCCTCCGTCCCTCCTCCCTCTCCTCCGTCCCTCCCCTTCCCCCTCCCTCCTCCGTCCTCCTCTTCCCTCCCTCCTCCGTCCTCCTCTTCCCTCCCTCCTCCGTCCTCCTCTTCCCTCCCTCCTCCGTCCCTCCTCTCTCCCTCCCTCCTCCGTCCTCCTCTCTCCTCCCTCTCCTCCGTCCCCTCCCCTCTCTCCCCTCCCCTCCTCCGTCCCCTCCCCTTCTCCCTCCCTCCCCTCCGTCCCCTCCTCTCTTCCCCCTCCCCCTCCCCTCCGTCCCTCCTCTTCTTCTCCCTCCCTCCTCCCCGTCCTCCTCTTCCCTCCCTCCTCCGTCCTCCTCTTCCCTCCCTCCTCCGTCCTCCTCTTCCCTCCCTCCTCCGTCCTCCTCTTCCCTCCCTCCTCCCTCCTCCTCTTCCCTCCCTCCTTCCTCCTCCTCTTCCCTCCCACCGCTCTCCTCCTCCTCCTCCTCCTCTTCCTCCTCCTCTTCCTCCTCCTCTTCCTCCTCTTCCTCCTCCTCCTCCTCCTCCTCCTCCTCCTCCTCCTCCTCCTCCTCCTCCTCCTCCTCCTCCTCCTCCTCCTCCTCCTCCTCTTCCTCCTCCTCCCCCTCCTCCTCCTCCTCCTCTTCCTCCTCCTCCTCCTCCTCCTCCTCCTCCTCCTCCTCCCCCTCCCCCTCCTTTGCCCCTTCCTCCTCCTCCTCCTCCTCCTCCTCCCTCCTCCTCCTCCCTCCCTCCCTCCCTCCCCCTCCCTCCCTCCCTCCCTCCCTCCCTCCCTCCCTCCCTCCCTCCCTCCCTCCCTCCACCCCTCCACCCCCATGTATAACCCCCGCTGAAGCCTGACTGATCCTGCAGCACGGTCCGTTGCCTCCTTACAGTTGATTGACGTGTCCAACATTTTGGCCGAGGCAATCCGTAGGACCCACAATGGAGAATCCGTCTCCTTCCTGTTCAACTCTGTCCCTCTCTAGATGCTGGTTGATGTTTGATGATGGGTGCTACAGTTGATGATGAGTTGATGGTGATGATGAGTCAGATAGGGTAGGTGAACCTTTTACATTGTGACGGTTTTTGCGCACCCTGTCCCCTCGCCCGGGTCCGAGTGCCAGGGAGGCAGGAGAGTGCCCCCTCCCCTGCCCAGCTGCTCCCCCCTTCAGAGGTGCAGGCACTCGGGTTACTTTGTGCAGTGTTGTAGACTGGATTAATGTCTAGTATTTTTGTTTTTTTAATTTTTGTATTTTTATGGGACTAATGCTTAATTCATTGTTATTTTTTTTATTTCATAAATGCATAAACAAAAAGCATGCATGCATCTGTCCTATCATATTTATATATACATGATTATGTTTTTTTATGATTAATTTTATAAATATGAAAACACTTGTTTGAATGATTATTTAATGTTAATTTAGAATTAATTAATTGCTAAGATGGGAATTTATTAATATATAATTGATAAGGTAATAACTGTTACGAAATGCATATCAGTATGTGTGTTTCTAAAGGTTGTCGTCCAGACATATAGCTTAAATAGTTAATAATAAACTTACAAACGCTGGTGTTTGTGATTTTAAAAGTAACCGTCTAACAAGAATAAGAAGAAATAGAATAATCACAGATACGTAGGTCAGGATTCCTAGAGCTCATTGCCAATGTGTGAGGTAGGAAGTCGTAACTCACTGTCACTGTGTAGGCAAGGTTACTGTGACACCGACTTTCACCATGTTATTGCTAAGAGTACTTTATTTTAGCTTGAGTGTTTGGTACAGTGTAAATATACTGGTGCATGCTCTATGTATTGCAGGCGGTGTAGGTATTTGTTTTAGAACTTTACCTTTATAACTGAGGTGTGTATGTAATTGGTATTGCTAAAAGTATTGTATATTGTGTATATGTAAGTATTGGTGGTTATTTGTTTCTTGGCTTTGTTCTCATCATTAGATTACAGGAATCTACCCAACAGATGGCACTGGACTGGAGGACTCAAGTCATCGTTGTATCTGCAGACTGATCACTGATTATTTTGTAGTTCCTCCACTCTTAGCAGGAGATTGATGGACTCTGCAGAACGTGTACTTTTTCTTGTATAAAAGCTGTGATAAACTTAACGAGTCTTGAAAGGTAAACGGGTTATTATTTTGTTTGAAAAATAGCTGTTAGTAATATATTTTCTTTTCATTTTTTTTTATAAGATTATTGTCATTTTGAATAATCAAGTTTCTAACAGTTTGTAGGAACACAGATGCAGGCATGTGCATTAATGAACACATATGAAGCATGCACACTTAGGCACGCATTTGCAAGCATATATTTATGTAAGTGAGCACGTGCACATGTGCACTCACTGACATTCACTCCCATTTACTCCCACTGACCCACAGTGTATAATACTTATATCATATTGTATGGGTAGATTTACATGTGTGGATCTTTTTGTCATGCTTACATGAAAAGTTTTTCATGCATGTATGTGCAGATTATGGAATTCAATATTACTTTTGTATCCCTATTGTAAATATGTGTTGCATTTGCTTGAAAATGATATTGTTAATTAATTCTGTTCACCTGATGGTGCTAACTTTGCTGCAGCTACAAGATCTGCTTAGGTTATCTAGTATTGTGCATTTCAAGGATTGCATTCAAGTTTGTGGAATGAGTGTAGATAATAGGAAAGGAAGACACTCGGAGATAAAAGACGAGAGTAAACCTTTATTACATCCTATGAAATCTGTGTATATAAACTACAGTGTTAGTTATTTAAGATACCTACTCATAGCTTTGAAGCTTATGAAACTGGCAGAACATTTTGTCAGGTAGTTGTGGTCCACAGTTAGTACTACCCCTCCTTACATAGCTGATGACTGCTTGCTCCTGTCTTCAAAGGCTTAGAGCAGGCAAAACAGTATGAGCAATGTGGTGTTTCAAAAAGTGCATTTCAGCACCCCCCTCCTCCCTCCACATGATGCTGACTAGGCATGAAGATTTGCATAAATATGACATAGGCAGCTGGATACTAGCAATTTGCACAAGTGAAAATAGGTTTTTACATATTTTGTGTTATTAGACACTGTAGTAGACAGGTATGGAGTAAATGGCACGTGTTGTTGATATTGGGAGCCAGGATGCACTTCACTGAAAAAATGAAAATACATATAATCAAAACCATCTCAAAAATGTGTGAGTAAAACAAGGGTATAGCAAAGCAAGATAACAAACATTTTTATGCAGAAAGATTATTATTATTATTTTTTTTTTTATTGTTAACTCCATGCAAGAGCTGATTTGGTTTTGTAGTCATTCTTAGTATTCTTGTTTATTGGTAATCACCCACCCACTCACTCACAAGGACACTCACCCATTCATTCACACATTCACTCACACTAATACTCTCCCACCCACTCCCTCACAGGGAAACTCAGCCACCCACTCACTCACATTGACACCCATCCTCCCACTCACTCACACTGACACTCATTTGCTCACCCATCCAACCACTCATTTACCCACCCAGTCAGTCTCTCACCCACTCATCCATGCAACCACCCACCCAGTCAGTCAGTCACTCTAATATAATATTTTTTTATTTCATGTTATTACAGTCACTGCCATGTGTATTTTATTCCATTTTTTTTCCAGGTGGGCGAACTTGACATGATAGTTTTACCTATTGACTTTGTAGATTTAAGCTGGCACGATTTAATGCATATCAATTCCGGTTGGTAACGACCTCTACTCTCTTTACAGTGTATTGATATCTCCCTGGTGTTTGCTGAAGCGATACGTAGGACTCACAACGGAGAGAGCGTTTCGTACTTGTTTAGCAATGTCCCATATCACTAGGACTCATCCCTGTACATAACTACTTGTGTGGTAAAAGCACCGATACACCATAAGGCTAGAAATGGCTATTAATGTTTGAGAGCAAGTGTTACAGGTGCCTAAAATATGTCTTTTTTTTTTTCTTTTTTTTTTCTTTTCGTCTTTTTTTTTTTTTTTCTTCTTTTCTTCTAACCCTCCCTCCCCTTCATATGTGAATTATATATAAGATATATAGTAGAACAACAAAAAGAATAATAAAAAAAAGGATAATGTAATCCAACCCCCCCTCCCGAGTGGCATATGTAGGATTGCCTATTTTTGTACCGGCCTGTGAGTATATATATTAATGTAATGTAATGCCTTATACTAAATGATTAATAATTAATCACACCCATCTCTCTCCCTTTATGCAGTATGCAAAGGGACAAATTAAGGAAATGAAATATCTTTTGTTATATTGTCTAAATATGTTTTGAGAGCATATATATTTTCAATAAATTTCCCAAATATTTGTATCCAAAAGATATGACTTGCTGCCCTGTCCTTATCCGAGCATGCTTGGTTCCACAAAGTAAGAATTGGTTTGGAAATGAAAATGGTAGTGAGCAGTTGGAGCAGTTGTCATCTGCTTTTGCTATTATGGGGAAATATGGATGGTCAACATGAAGGAAGGTTAAAGGAGCATGATGTACACGTACCCACTATATGCGCACAGACACATGCACTCACAAACATAAATGCAGACTTATATACACACCTGCCTGCAGACATACTTGCAAGCATGCCTACCTAATATACATTCATGTCTGCCTGCAGATATGCATGCATGCCTGTCAGCAGACACATGCATGTATGCCTGCTTGCAGACACATGCATGCTAACCACAAACTTGCACGCCTGCCCATCCAAGGGTATCTTTAAACATGTGCACTTCTGCCTGCAGACACATACTAACAGACTTGCACACATGTAGAGATGCACAGGCATACAAACACTTGCAGTTAGGCACTGTTGTGGACATGCTTACAGATAGATGTAGGCATATGCACTGATTTCAATAGGCACACTATGTAGATATGAAGAGGCATTCACATGCCTGAGACACCATGTAGAGATGAAGAGGCATTCACATGCCTGAGACACCATATAGAGATGAGGCATTCACATGCCTGAGACACCATATAGAGATGAGGCATTCACATGCCTGAGAGACACCGATGCACATGCACACATACCTATATAGATTGAGAACATTCCTGTAGAGACTCAGGGGGCAGACATTCACACATGTAGAAATGGAGATGCATGGCCAACACATGTAGTAATGCCCACTTGCATGCATCAAGGTAGATATGCACAGACAAATGCTCGTATTTAGATACGCACCAGCAAGTGCATGCATGTTGAGACCCTCGCGCACTTGCACATGCACGCATTTAGAAACCCATGGGAACATGCACGCGCACGTATGTATATGTACTGCCTTATGCATGCATGTAGAGACCCACACGCACATGTACATGCACGCTTGTAGAGACCCATAGGCACAGGCACGCATGTAGAGACCCACAAGCACACGCACAGGCACGCATGTAGAGACCCACAAGTGCACGCACAGGCACGCATGTAGAGACCCACAAGTGCATGCACAGGCACGCATGTAGAGACCCACAAGCGCACGCACAGGCATGCATGTAGAGACCCACAAGCGCACGCACAGGCACGCATGTAGAGACCCACAAGCGCACGCACAGGCACGCATGTAGAGACCCACAAGCGCACGCACAGGCACGCATGTAGAGACCCACAAGCGCACGCACAGGCACGCATGTAGAGACCCACAAGCACACGCACAGGCACGCATGTAGAGACCCACAAGCGCACGCACAGGCACGCATGTAGAGACCCACAAGCGCACGCACAGGCACGCATGTAGAGACCCACAAGCGCACGCACAGGCACGCATGTAGAGACCCACAAGCACACACAGGCACGCATGTAGAGACCCACAAGCACACGCACAGGCACGCATGTAGAGACCCACAGCACATGCACAGGCACGCATGTAGAGGCCCACACGCACATGCACAGGCACGCATGTAGAGGCCCACACGCACATACACAGGCACGCTGGTAGAGACCTACAAGCACACACACAGGCACGCATGTAGTGACCCACAAGCACATGCACAAGCATGCATGTAGAGACCCACAAGCACACGCACAGGCACGCATGTAGAGACCCAAAAGCACACGCATAGGCACGCATGTAGTGACCCACAAGCACATGCACAAGCATGCATGTAGAGACCCACAAGCACACGCACAGGCACACATGTTGAGACCCAAAGGCACATGCACAAGTGCACATGTAGACTCAAAGGCACACACATGCGCATGTAAAGAGGCACGCGCATGCTTGTAGAGGCCCACAGACACAGGTATGTATAGGCACTGCATGCATTGTTGAGATACAGACACGTGTGTATGTAAGAATTGCACAGATGCATACGTGCATCTAGAGATACTCAGGCATGTACATATGTATGCACAGAGGCACGCTTACACATGTATGCACAGAGAGGCACACACACGTTTGCATATAGAGGCACATGTATGTATGCACACCGAGGCACACACATGCATGCACACAAGAGGAACACACACATGTATGCATCTTTACATATACTCAAGAGGCACACACATATGTATGCATCCATATATGTACACAAGAGACACATGCATGTATACATATATGCACCTACACATATATACACCCACACGTATGTAATCACATGTGTATGCACAAAATAGGCACACACATGTATGCACCTACATGTGTATAACATACATGCATACATACATACATACATACATACATGCATACATACATGCATACATACATGCATACATACATGCATACATACACACATACATACATACATACATATATACGTACATACGTACATATGCATACATACGTA
>BOPN01004807.1:27500-30000 GCA_017312705.2 Penaeus japonicus
TTTTTCTCTAAATTGGAATAGTTTTCTGCTAATTCTTAAGTTCATGCTAGTTATGGTTTGGCCAGAGGTACTACACGGAGCAAAGCACTCATTTTATTCACTAGAGAGCTAAGGTGAGGCAGCATGTTTTGAGACATTGCATGAGAATTATCATATTTTCTTGAAGTCGGTTGCAGTGATAGACCAGACTCTGTCTTGAAGTGAATGGTAGCTCTTACTGCCTTGAATCAGAATCAAAAGCTTTGATGATGGTATGTGCTTAAAGATGGGCAAAATAGATATTAGACTAAAGTAAAAATTTTATGTGGTTGAGTCCAACATACAGGCTACTTGGAATAGAAGATGCATTTGTCAAATGGATTTTCAATATTTTTAATCTGCCAATGTTGACTGGTTGGCAGACATCGAAGACAGAAAATACACATTTATATTTTCTCATGAGAGACTACAAAAATGAATGGCATAAAGTGGTAAAACTTTCTTTTTTGCATATAAGAAAATACAAGAGCCAATAGACTCGCATTACATTTCAACTGTAATTGCAATATTGGACACTTGTGTGTATTCTATAAATTCAGGTTTTTACTAATTTTCAAAATTTGGATATACGATATTCCTACAAGGAAAAGTAAAAGTAGAATGAGTTTATTAAGTAAAACTACTGTAATGTCTAAATAAACCAGAACATTATGATGAGAAAGATGTACCTAGAGAAAAGAAAGAATATGAACTTAATTACAATATTGAAGAAAAAGAAATAGCAATGAAAAAAATGTACGTAATATGTGATATGATTTTCATCTCTAATTTGTTTTTAAAATTAACCTGTGGAGGTGCATTTTTGTACAAGAACTAAAGCTTGAGTTTTTGAATACCGTTGTATAGGAGTGTGGCCACGGGTTGTGTTGACGTGACAAAATATGCATAAATAAAGTCTGTAAAGGCATAACCTGTGCATACATGCGGTGTATTATGCTATAAACTATTGCAAGAAGTTCATACATTCATTCTGTACATTAATATTACTAGAAAAAAGACTGCTCTTCTGCGTCTATTGCTTACTCTCCGTCCTTTATACTGTGGGACCTTTCTCTGAATAAATTTAAAAGAACCCATTTTGATAACCTATGTCGCTTTCGATAAACTAGTAGCTCCTGCTGTGGAATGGAACTTGCTCTAAATCTTGAAAAAAAAACTTTGTTGTCCAAAAGAATGAACGGAAAAATACAAGGAATTTCCCAACTCTTTAGTGTTAATTAACTTATGCTAAAAGACTGACAACTACTGTTAGATGGGATGTTCGGCATAAAGGGAGTTTTGACGACAAACGCTTTAGAAAGGTTAGTGATTCCCTTGTGTTAGATGTAGTTTGATGACTTATTTAGATATGATCATTTGAAGTAGATTCGATCATTTCGATCTTTTCAGTATCTTTTTTGTTTTATTTCAGTTAATTTGATGCAAATAAAGCGTGTGTGTGTTGGTTGGCAATCTTTTTGGAGAACCGTTAGAATATTCAATTCGTTTTTTTTTACGTTAGAAAATCATGGCATGACTTTTAGGCTTTTGAAATGCTTTATAGATCATGCTATTACGCCAAGATGATTTTTTTTTTATTAGAATACAAATAAACGAATAAGTCAAATTATGGGATAAAGGAAGTGGGATAAAAAAAGAAGAAGAAAAAATGATCTGCAGAAGAAACTCCACTTTTTATGAATGTTATCATTATAGTAAAACTTCATCTCAAAAGTAAATGAATGTTGATTTTAGTGCAAGAGTTATATCAATATTTGCTCTATATATCATAATTAATCAGATATCTTACCAACTTGCATCAGTGCATGTTAGATCACTATCATACAAAAACAGCAAATCTTCAAGAACACTTGTAATTATAAAAAAAACAATACCAAAAGAGTTCATAAATATAATACTCTATAGATAGCTACTCCATTTACTAAGACAAAACATCAACCACTTAAAAGACAACTTCGAAAGTGGATAATCCTCGTGCCTCGCTTTCAACGAAAAGACATCAAAGACTCCACTACCTCCTTCCACTTCAGAATCCAAAGACGTGTTAAGATCCACTTGAAGAACTCGCCAAAGTGGAATACTCTTACTGGTGTATCTCGAGAGTACCAAAGAGGTGTTGATACTGTGTTTGTTTATATGTATGGAAGGATTTAATTGAGATAGAAGGTTTTGTGATAGTTTTTTTTTTTTTAGTCTTCGCTTTCATTCGTAGGATTTTGTTTTTTTGTTTTGTTTATGTTGAGAGAATGTTATGTATCTTTTATTTTCATTTTGTTTATCTATTTTGTTGTTGTTATTATTATCCTTATTATTGTTTTACTTTATTTTGTGTAAACTTGGGTTTTATTTGTTTATTTATTTGATAAAGAATGGCTTCCTGATGCCTTGGAGGGTCAATTATAGTAAATTCACATCTATTGTTATTATCACTATTATCATATTTATATATTTTAAAAATTAT
>BOPN01004807.1:37500-42236 GCA_017312705.2 Penaeus japonicus
AAGAACTTCCTTTCGTTGGTTTGTTTACAGTCTGAACAGCTGAGAACACAGCGTGAACTTCGAAGCAAGATTGAAGTATGTTTTGCAGGAAGATCCACACATGTATGTTAATTCTATAAGAGGGGGAGGCTATTGAGTCTAATTAGGACTAATAAGGGAGATTTTATTATCGTCTGTGGAGGCAGATTAACTGAACTTCGATTAAGATTGAAGTATGTTTTGTAAAAGTCTTAGCTATATATATATATATATATATATATATATATATATATATATATATATATATATATATATATATATATATATATATACGTACTGGGAAATATCACATAAACAAAAGGTCTAACCTGACGTGGGGAATTTTATGCAATGTTCAAAGAATGATGGTAAACAAAGGTACTTAAAAATGGAAAAAAAGAACAAAGATAAGCAAAGGTAAATATAATAATGGTGAACAAAAGGTGAGTTCTTATTATAGGTACTGTGAAATCAATTAAGAAGATTGACGGTATTGTTGTCTGAGATACACTATGATGATAATAATAATATTAATGATAATGATAATAATAATGAGGCTGATTAAGACAATATTGCTACTAATAGTTATAATGAGGATGTTGATGGTAAAAAAAAATAATGATGGTAGTGATAAGAATAATAATGATAATAATAATAATGATAGCAATAATAAAAACTACAATAACAATAATGATTATGATGATGATAACAATGATGATATTAATGATAATGATAATAATAACAATGAATACGATAATGATAAGGATGATAATGATAATGATAACAGCATCGATGATAATGATAAAGATAAAAACGTTAACTTAATGATGATAATGATAATGATAATCATGAAAATGATAATGACAATTTGAATGACAAAAACGATAGTATTGATAACAATAATATCAATAATAATAATTGAGATTGATGACAATGACAAAGGAGAATAATGATAGCAATGAAAATATTTACCAGTAATGATAATAATTACAATATAAATGATAATAATAATAATCACACAAAAGGATTAGCGATAACACAATTCCTGATAAAAGAGCATGAACATACTTTTAATTAATGGACGTATCTATTAAGGATAGCAATAACTAATCAACATCAATTAATCAATTAAGGATAACAGTAATTAATTAACAATAATTACATATATCAAGGACGATAACAGGAATCTTACAATTATTATTATTATCACCTTTTATAAACAGCATAATCAATTTTCTTTGTTACTCTACCTTCAGGGTCGACATCTGGTTCCCCAAATATTGCTGGAACGAAGAGGAGCATCAGAGCTTGGAGTAGCAGCCCAGTCTTCGAAAACGTCATTGTCGCTGTTGATTACTGTGTCCTGAGGCGGGGAGAGAAATGAAAATATTTTATAGAGTACTGATATTTGTGGATTGAAATTTGAATTACACACAGACACATACACACACATATACACGCTCACACACGTGCACACGCTTACACACACACACACTCACACACATGGACACATGTACGTGGAAAATTTATGCTGAAGAAGATGTACAGAAAATAGTGAAGGGAAATACACACGAACATGCCTTACATTCGTGTATTTTCCTGTAATTCCCGTCGTTGGTTTGCACACACACACGAACACACACGCATACAATCACACACACACACACACACACAAACAAACAAACACAATCACACACAAACAAACAAACACAATCTCACACACACACACTCAAACACACACATACATACATAAACAAACACATACACTAACGAACACTCAAACACACACACACACACACACGCACACACACACGCCAGCCTCTCAAGGTGATTCTGATATCAGGCGACCAAGAGAGGAGATAATAATTACTGATAACGAGGCATTCAAATCTTATCAGATCCAGCTTAGTGTCTTGACCATGATCTTATTAAAAAAAAGATAAGGATTTGGGGGAATTCTAAAAAAAAAAAAAAAAAAAAAAAAAAAAATATATATACATATATCAAAGAGATCCGAAATTTATGATTAATATATAATTAATTGGTCTCAGAGATTTGTGGAAGATGGCTTAATTAGTGCCCTGTAATGAAGAGCACTTTGGTCTTAATGTGACAATTATGAAGTGGGTTCAAATCATTGCAAAGGGGGATGTTATTGCTTGCTTGCAATATATGGACAAAGGCACGCTCACATATATATCAGACACACAGACGCTCTCTCTCTCTCTCTCTCTCACTCTCTCTTAAACACAAAATCACACTCAAACACACACTCATACACACTAACACACACTCAAACAGATATGCACACACACACACACACACACACACAAACAAACACACCCACACACTAACGAACACTCAGACACACACACACCCACACTAACAAACACATACACACACCCTACACACACTCAAACTCATCCCTCCCTCACCTCTACACCTATCGCTTATCCGCATCAACGCATTCCCGCCAAAGAAGCAAGCATCAGGAGGCGCAAAAAGGCGAGAGAGCCCCGGCCGCTGCATCGCTACACATTCCCCAGAGATTCCCTGTGTAATTAGAGCTGCGCTGGGCTTCATAAGCAAGCTGGTATGCGGGTCCTCTCGACACTGGCCTTCGGGCACGGGGAACTGGGCACGAGCACTCTCTCTCACTCGCTCGGTCGCTCTCTCTCTCTCTCAGTCTTTTTCTCCCTCTCTCTACCTATCTCTCTGTGTGTTTGTCTCTTTCTCTCTACGTCCCCCCTCTCTCACTCGCTCTCTCTCTCTCTCTACCTCTTTTCCCCTCTCTCTGTCTATTTCTCTGTCTGTTTGTCTGTGTCTCTCTACCTCCCCCCTCTCTCACTCGCTCTTTCTCTCTCTCTCTCTCTCTTTCTCCCTCTCTCTATCTATCTCTCTGTCTGTTTGTCTGTGTCTCTCTGCCTCTCCCCCCTCTCTCTCTCTGTCTGATTGTCTGTGTCTCTCTCCCTCCTCCTCCTCCACCCCTTTCTCTATCGCCTTTTTTCTCTCTCTCCCTCTTTCTCTCTCTATCTCTCTATCAGTCTATTTGTTTGTGTCTCTTTCTCTCCCTCCCTCCCACCCTCTCTCACTCACTCTCTCACTCTATATCTCTCTCTTTGTCTGTTTGTCTGCCTCTCTCTTTTTCTCTCTCATCCTCTTCCTCACCATTTCATAATCCAAATATCTGTCTCCCTCTATCTGGACTTTCACATTCTCTCTGTTCTTGCATATATCAACATAAACATATAAACTCACATATATACCTATACAAATCTTTGAATAGATTATGTCTCCAATGTAACACCATATCTAATGTTACTCAAAGGATTTTTATATAAAATAGATGGAGAATTGTATCATATTATTTGCATTGTTTTTTCCTGTAATTGTTATCAAATAACAGAAGCCAATCTTATATTCGTAATCAGTAATTATTTCTTATCACAATCGTCTTTGTGAAATCTATGATACATGTTATGTGTTCGTGTGTGTCTTCTGAGGATTAGTAGTGTAATCATTCTTGTTATGAATTACGATCTCTGTTGTTAATATTCTTCTTCTTATATTATCATCTTTTGTCTTTTTTTCCCTTTTTCGTTTGTTCTATTCCTCCTCCTCCTTCTTCTTCTTTTTTCCCTCCTTCTCTTCTTCTCCGTCATCTTCTATTCATTATATTTATTTTTTTCGTCTTTTCCTTAGTATTCATAATATACATCGATTTAAAGAATTGCTATCAATTATTTTCTCATAATCTTGGATTCTACCTTTTTTTGTAATTATCATTGTTGTAATTACAATCATCATTACTGAAATCATTACTATAATTGTTATTGTTATCCTTATTACTATTATTATTATCATGATTATTATTATCATTGTTATATCTATCGTTATTATTGTTATCATATCATTATCATCAATTTTGTTGTTATCATTATCATAATTGTTATCGCTATTATCATTATTGTTAATATCATTATTGTTATTACTATTATCATTATTATAACCAATATCATCATCATCATCATCGTCATCATCATTATCATCATCAGTAGTAGTATCGTTATTAATACCTTTATTATCATTATCATTATCGTTTTATTTTATAATTTTATCATTATCTTTGTCATTATCACTATAATCATTATTATTATTATCGTTATTAGTATTGTCATCATGATCATCCTCATTATTGCTATTATCATCAATATCGTTATTATCATAAACAGTATCTTCATTGTCATAATTATTTTATTATTGTTATTATTATTATCATCCTCCTTGCTGTTATTATTATGGCTATCATCATTATCATGATTATAATTTATTCATCTTCACTATCATCGTTGTTATTGTCATTATCATTATTACCATTAGGATTGTTATTAAAATTACTGTAACTACCATCATCATTGTAACTATAATCATAATCATCATCATTATCATCATCATTATCATTGTTACATTCACTATGATTCTAATTATCATCATCACCCTTCCTCTTATTACGGTCATCATTAGTACTGTCATTAATGCTCTGATTTCGAACCTCACTGCTGTAATCAGGGATTCAAAGATATCAAGGTAATAGGCAATTACGTATCTAGGGAAATCTAATCTTAGGTTTAAAGATGTTTTCTACATTTATGTATCTATATCCTACACATGCAAAAACATACACACATATTAGACATATATATATATATATATATATA
>BOPN01004807.1:45293-50293 GCA_017312705.2 Penaeus japonicus
GGAGATTAAAGTGGATATTTGTTTGTTTGTTTGTCGACTTTTACTGCTTATATATTTATTAATCTGTGTGCGTGTTGGCGTGTGCGTTCGTGTGTATGTGTGTACGTGTAAATATCTACGTGAAAAAGCCAGTTTCTAGATAAATGTTTCCCCACATATCTAGGTCTATAAACACAGAGGCTGGAATTAAATTACTGCGTAATATTTTCGTATTATTACAAAAAAATAAAAATAAATTAAGATAGAGAAGGGCACGAGGGGAGGAGGGGGTTGGGAGGAAGGGAGGGGGTGAGAGGGTGGTAGAACAGGGGAGATAAGATAGATAGATAGAGAGATCGAGAAAGAGAGAGAAAGAAATAAAGAGATAGAGATAGAGATATGAATAGATAAATGGATAGATAGAGAGAGAGAGAAAGAGAGAGAAAGAAATAGAGAGATAGAGATAGAGAGATGAATAGATAAATGGATAGATAGAGAGAGAGAGAAAGAGAGATAGAGAGAGAGAGAGAGAAAGAGAGATAGAGAGAGAGAGAGAAAGAGAGAGAGAGAGAGAGAGAGAGAGATAGAGAGAGAGAGAGAGAAAGAGAGATAGAGAGAGACAGAGAGAGAAAGAAATAGACAGATAGATAGATAGAGATACAGACAGACAAAGAGAGAGAGATAGAACGAGAGAGAGGGAAAGAGAATGAAAGAGAAAGAGACAGAGAGAGAGAGAGAGAGAGAGAGAGAGAGAGAGAGAGAGAGAGAGAGAGAGAGAGAGAGAGAGAGAGAGAGAGAGAGAGAGAGAGAGAGAGAGAGAGAGAGAGAGAGAGAGAGAGAGAGAGAGAGAGAGAGAGAGAGAGAGAGAGAGAGAGAGAGAGAGAGAGAGAGAGAGAGAGAGAGAGAGAGAGAGAGAGAGAGAGAGGGGGGGAAAGAGAATGAAAGAGAAAGAGAGAGAGAGAGAGAGAAAGAGAGAGAAAGAGAGAGAGAGAGAAAGAGAGGAGAGAGAGAGAGAGAGAGTTTAAAGCCAAGAACACACAGCCACCGATATCTCTCCCGATAAACCGATCTAGCGATAAGCCACAACACAAACATCACGTTACGGTTTTTTTTAGAGATAAGCGACAAAATGTAATTATGTTTATACTTCTTATCAAATCCACAGGCGAGATCGGTCGAGTACTCCCGTGTGTCGGCTGCTAATAGGTAATAAACTAAATGTCTAATTGAGAGTGTTTAATCATATTGTAGTTTATATCTCATAATTGAGAGATACATAGATAGATAGATAGAGAGAAACATAGACAGACAGAGAGAGAGAGCCAGGAAATATATACATACATACATACATTAGGATTAGTAATATTACTATTAGCATTTTCATTGCCATTATCAATATCATTATTAGCTTTAGCATTATCATGATCATTATTATCATTATCATCATTATAATTACCATTATCATGATCATTATTATCATTATCATCATTATAATTACCATTATCATGATCATTATCATCATTATAATTACCATTATCATGATCATTATCATCATTATCATCATTATAATTACCATTATCATTATCATTACTTTTAAGACCATCAATATCATTATTATCGTCATCATCATTACCATTATAATAATCAAAATCATTGTTATCATAACCATCATCATCATCATCATTATCATTGTTACTATGGCCATTATCATAATCATTATTACCATTATCATAAACCTGATTATTATCATCATCATGATTATTACCATTATCATAATCATTATCGTTATTATTATCATTATCATCTTCATCCTCACTCTCTCTTTAATCACTGTTCTAATGATCATCCTTACCTTATCTTTCATTCGCTTAGTCTTCCTCCTTAACACCCCCCTCCCCCCTCCCCCCTCCTCTTCTCTGTCTATCCTAATCTTATGAAAATATGATTTAGCTCATTTTTCCCTTCATTCCTCTCTCTCTCTCTCTCTCTGCTTCCTTCCCCCTCCCTCTTCTCCTCCTCTTTTATTCTTTTTCTCTCTCTCCTTTCCTCCCTCCCATCCCCTCTCCCTCCCTCACTCTATTTTTCTTTTTATCTTTCTCCCTCCCTCCCTCTCTCTATTTTTCTTTTTATCTCTCTCTCTTTCCCCCTCCCCCTTTCCTTTCCTCTCTTCCTCTATTTATCTTTCTCCCTTCCTCCCTCCCTCTCTCTATTTTTCTTTTCGTAAAGGAAACTAAGAGCGAGACCCCGTCCCCGAATGTCCTCTCCCGTATCGCTGAAACGTAAAATTACATCCCTCTCTCAGAAGGACTCCTAACGTGCTATCTCATTACATTATATAAAAAATGGAGGAATATTTAGTTCCCGAGGAGATGCTGCTGCCTATTTTTCACATCCGGGATCTTAAGGAGCTCGTGGAATCGTGAGATTTGAAACTCTCACTCGCTCTCTCTCTCACTCTTAATTTTTCTTCTGTATCTTTATGCCTCTCTCTCTCTCTCTCTCTCTTACTTTATCTTTTGTATCTTTATGTCTCTTTCTCTCTCTCTCTCTCTTTTATTTTTTCTTCTGTATCTTTATGCCTCTTTCTCTCTCTCTCGTTTTCTTTTCTCTATCTCATCTCTCTTTTACCTTCTTAATGTATTTTTTGTGTCCCTCCCTCATTCTCTCTCTTTTTCTCCCTCACTTTCTCCCCCCAATTTTTTTCTCTTTCTATCCCTTCCTCCCTCTCTCTCTTTCATCCTCAACCTCTCTTTATTTCATTTTTTCTCTCTCTTTCTCTCAGTTCTCGGTATTTCTCCTCTCCTGATACGTGCTCAGACACGCATGGGAACACACTCACATACGCACATAAACAAAGGCAAATTGCACATACACATGCATGTATAACGTGAGAGAAAAAAAGAGAGGAGAGAGAGAGATGGGGGGGAGGCGAGAGAGGGGGAGAGGGAGGGGGAGAGGGAGAGGGAGAGGGAGAGGGAGAAGGGAGAGAGAGAGAGAGAGAGAGAGAGAGAGAGAGAGAGAGAGAGAGAGAGAGAGAGAGAGAGAGAGAGAGAGAGAGAGAGAGAGAGAGAGAGAGAGAGAGAGGGAGATAGATAGATAGATAGAGATTGTAAGCCAGCGCTACCAGCAATGTAAGCTCGGCCGTCGCACTGACATAGACCTCGAGACCACGACTTGAGTTGGCGATGGAGACACGCTGATATACTTGCCCTTTAATGGTCCAGGAGTTCGCCCTCCAGATCAAAAAGTTAAGGTCAGCGTCCTCTGGGGGGGAGAGACGAGGTCAAGGCGCTCCCCCGAGCTGTGCTTCTGTCGTAGGAAGAGTGCTGTCTCTGTCTGATTTCTGTCTGATCTGCCTCTTGTTCTTGATGTGTTCTTGATATGACACTGGCAACTTTGTGTCGCTTTCCCTGCCTCAGGCCATTCGACTAACGGAAACAAATGAAGGGACCGGAAGCGAACTATTGCATGCTGCACAGCAATGAAAATACATATACAATCAATGGATAATGGAGATGAAATGGAGGGAGATGGCTACAGATACCTCCTGCTATAACAATAAAGTATAGCTGGGTCAGTGAAGAGGTTTGGCGGTGCTTCCGGTCTGGCACGCGGGTGGGTGTGTCAGCTGTGACCAGGTGAAGGTCGAGGCAGGACGCAGGTGTGGGACAGTGCTTCCACCAGACGCTAGCGGGAAGTGTGTCTTAAAGAATTAATATTACACAGATTATATTACAATGAAATAACGGTAGTAGTTCGGGAAATCAATGGCTTACATAGATAGATAGATAGATAGATAGATAGATAGAGAGAGAGAGAGAGAGAGAGAGAGAGACAGAGAGAGATAGATAGATAGATAGAGAGAGAGAACGAGAGAGAGAAAGAAAGAGAGAAAGAGAAAGAGAAAGAAACACAGAAAGAGAGAGAAAGAGACAGACAGAAATAGAGAACGACAGACAGATAAATAGATAGATAGATAGATAAAAAATGAGAGAGAAGATAGATAGAGATATAAAAAGAGATATAAACAGCCACATCAGGAAACGAAAAAAAAACAATAAACAGACAATAAAAAAATACAGCAGACAAAAAAAGAAAGAAAGAAAAAAAAAATGTCAAAAGAAATAATCATATCATATTGTAGCGAGTGAATTTTCGAAGACACCCCCGCAAAGAAAACGACTGTGCTTGGGAGCAAGGGGAGTGGGTGCCCTCTGTGCGGCTGCGCAGACTGAAATACCGATGTAATAGATACGGCGTTACCTTTCCCACCGACATGAATATTATAACTTAATTAAGCATAGGGAAAATATACACACTATGTAGCGCAGGATAAAAGCGCCCTCTTAGCTTAAAATGCGATTTGCGGTGACGTCACTGCGCAACTGAAAATGCGCACGTAAGAACAATAGCGACAGAACCGCCACACGGACCAGAGACGCCATTTGAGAAACATCATTAATTATCAATTTTTACATTGTTTACGTGTTCATATTTTATATATTTTATTCGTATTTTCTGTGAGACGGTGAATCGACATCGGAGGCTACAGAGACGGCAGTTTATATTAAGGTATTGTTTTTATATTGATCGTGTTTATGTAAGCTGTCACTCCTATAGTAAAATACAGAACCCGTATGCTAAGTTTTTCCTAGAACCCTTTTATTGTTTTATATTAACTTTGGTATTTTATTTCGAGTCAAGTATTTTATGCCATTTTATTTTGTAAACTATTTATAAAACAACATCAGCATGTTTGACTCTCAGGCCTAAAATGTTTATGAAAAGGGCCAAACGCTACCATTTATTTGACCTGGACAATGAAAAATAAGATTTGTTAAAGTAATAAATAGTAATGAAAGTGACATGAAAATGAATAGCAATGAAAGTGACATGAAAATGAATAGTAATGAAATGTGACATTGGAATAAATAGCAATGGGATAATAAAATAATGAATAGTAATAAATATTGAATAACGAGAAATGAAAGATGGAATTTATGTCCGCAGAGTAAAAGGAC
>BOPN01004807.1:52793-60293 GCA_017312705.2 Penaeus japonicus
ACTCTCTGTAAACATACATAGACGTACAAATTGAATACACACAGACAAACGAACGAATACGCACATACAGTAACCACACATCCGCACACAGGATGCAGTCTCCTCCCACCCTCACCTCTTCCCCAGAGAATCCTCATCCATCGAATCCAAGTCCTTCTAAATAATCACGAAAGGTTTCGGACTGTCGTCTCGGACGCGCCCACCTCGATGACCGTCTGTGTGGGCGTGGCGAAACGCTGCCTTCGCCCGGATACGAAAACCACCGTCACCACCTCCCTCTGGGTCGGTGCTCTGTCTCTATTACCGTCCTGTAGGTCAAGGACTCTCTGGAGGAAGAGGCGACGGAGGAAATCGGGAATTTGAGGTGCTTGGAGGAATATGGTATCATTTCAGATAATATCAGGTTGAATTCCTTTGTGTTTCAAGGTCAAAGGTCAACGCGTGTGAGGAGATTGATCTAACGAAGGCTAAAGAGGATTGGGATGTTTATTTCCCCAACCGAAAAGTAGGTTGTATAAGGCAAAGCTTCCCGAAAATTTGGACACTTATGAGCCCCTAAACAGAACAAAGTTTTTTTTTTCACGGAGTCCTAACAAGTCAATCAATAAATATGAAAAACAAATGGAGCCCACTTTGGGAAACCCTGGTATGAGGAATGGAATAAAAAGCATCAGTGTTGAATCTGTGTCACTACACTTTTGAAAAGCTTGAACTACGAAGAAGTATTTAGGGAAGAGAGGACCATGGCTCTTAACAACATCTTAAAGCTTCTGACTCAAACATTGACTTTCCTGTACGACTGTTTCCGAGAACCTGCTCGGGCATCAAAAAATCATGAAGTCAGAAGGGTGAGTGTCAGAGAACATATTTTATTTGCTATGTTTACAATCTGAAGGAACAGTCAAACAGTTTGGGGGAAATATAATCTTTGACGTATTTCTTTTTCTTTTTTTGTGCTCGCTAACTTGCCAGTTCCAAACCAGGATTACGCCATATCACATTTCAAGAATATCTGCATTGCACGTTCCGAAAACTGCCAAGAGATGTCGCTCTGCAGAGTTATACGAGTGACAAAAAAACTCTGATAATATTATAATATTATGATGAAACGTTTCCTGAGTAAGTTGTAGCTTTCCACCAGAGCTCGTGAGAGTCTAGTGACACGAGGCCCTCCGTTGTATCTGTTGAGTATCTGTTCTCTCGCCTTGGCTTGTTTGCTGTGTTAGTTGATATAGAGAAATTCCAGGGGGGATAAAATGCCTTCACAAATTTATGTCATTTAGTTGTTGAAAGGGATATGCTGCAGTGATGATGGTATCTTTGTTGGAATTTACAGTTGTTGGAGTAATGATAATTGTAGTTGTAATGATGATGATAATGGCAATAATAATATTGATAAAGATAATAATAATGGCAATGATAGTGATAATGATAGTAATTTTAATATTAATAATGATAATGATGATGATATTAATACTAATACTAATAATGATAATAATAATACTAATGATGATTAAATGGTAACAACAATAATAATGATCAGAAAAATGATGATGATAATAATGATGATAATTACAATTATCATTATTGCTATCGCGGTTATCATCATTATCATCATTATTCCTACCATCATCATCCTCTTACTCCTCCTCCTCCTCCTTATCATGTATATCATCATCAATACCATCATCATTACCTTCACTGATCAACTGCAAACAATCACCAAATCGGGGAGTGGAAGTCAAACTATTTCAACCGAAGAATCTAACTACAAGAGACACTATACACGGATTTCACTTTCATTTCTTATAAACCGCCTGCAGCTTCTTTAATTAAACTTAAGAGTATATATCACCAGTTGAGTCAATATTGTTTTTGTTTTTTTCTCTCCTCCTTCTTTCTATAGAAGGTTTACTCTATCTTAGGAGTATGTTTGTTTGTAGTGAGAGGTATCGAGTGTCAACGAGTGAGAAATTTTAGTGTTTACATTCTAGTTGGAGTATCGTGCGGTGTTGGAAACTATTGTTGTGCTTTATTTTATTAAAATTTCGGATGTTTATTTAAGTTATATGACTTAATGATATGATATAATTGCCTCAATAGTGATACGATATGGTACCTTATTATATACTATGAAATACCGTATGATACGAAAGTACGTAGATATTTTGTATACTTGTTTAATTTCCCTTAATTTGAACTTATAAAACATATATTCGCTTATACATTCCCCAGTCACAGTAACATATTTGTCTCAAGATTTATTAGTGGTATAAATTACTATTCGTGCCCCTAGTGTTTCGTTCATTTTTATTTCTTTACGTACATATCTAAGATAAAGTAACAAGAAAACATATTAACTCATTGTAACATTTCATGTTTTGGTTTAATATATCTAATATATCACTCAATTAGATTTTATTAAACATTTTCATGAGATTGAATACCTAAACAGTATATAAAGGTTTCCTTAATCTTTCACAAATTATCTACTAGAAAAAAACCCGAAAAAACCCCACAAATCATCCCCCCCCAAAAAAAAAAAAAAAAAAAGTTTTTTCCTTTAGTCAGGACCACACTTCTATAACCGTAATCATAACTATACCAACTGCAGGCTATACAGACCGCTGCAAGAGGAATTTCAAAAGCGTTTCACCAACTTTTAGTACCAAAAGTTCCTGAAATACGGGCGGCCTTTACCTCGGATGAATAAATAAGGACGCAACGTGAACAGCTAAAGGGTTCGAATACTGTTTCAAATACTGTTTCGAATACTTGTTCATTCTCTTTATGCTCGGCGATGGCGGATGGTTAGTTACCTTATGAAACCGAATTAGGAATGGATAACAGCTGATAAGGGTGATGTGTTTGATAACAACTGATTAGGGTGATGTTTTGATAATGATGATGTTTTATTTTTATTTTTTATTAATTATTATTGCTTGATATGCTTGTACTTGGGCAGTAACTTTGATTTGTTGCTTAGTGATGCCTTATTCCTGGTGAATAATACATGATGATTATGATGATTTTGTTGACTCATTATTATCATGATTATGATTGTTATTACTACTGTTACTATTGTTATCTTCATAGTAATGATAACTATTATCAATATTAACACTAGTATCAGTATTATCATTATCACTGTTGTTAGCATACTGTTATTATCCATAATTTTGTAATTAATATAATTATCATGACTATTACCATCATTGTCATCATTCTTATCACTACTTTTACCATTTTTATCATCATTATCAATATATCCCTACTCTAATAATACTATAATATATCCTAGTACAGAAATGTCGAGAGAGGGGGGAGAGAGAGAAAGAGAAAGAGAAATAGAAAGAGAGAGATAGAGAGAGAGAGATAATATATCCTAATATTTTACTACTCTTGTTCTCATTACCCTCATTATCAATTACAACCATCATTATTATTACTATTACCATCATCACCATTTCCAATTTATCATCATTATCATCATAATTTTACTATCATCATCATTACTATCACCACTATTAATCCTTGTTCTACAGAAACTCTATCAACATAATATAAAAAATAACCAACACAAACTTGAATGAAATATATAATGTGATATGACATTGATACTGAATAATCTGAACACATGACAAGGGTTTCATAATTACATTTGTGATAATGGCATTTATAATTTTCTGACATTTGATAGAAAAAATTCTATGTTTATTTTGAGCGATGTCCGTTTTTATTAATGTAGGCAAATATCCATCAATATGCTTGGATATCTAGTACTGATTTTATTCAAAAAGGGTTTATGGTCAACTAATGTTTTCTTTCTCTCTCTCTCTGTCTCTTTTTCTCTTTCTCTCTATCCCTCTATCTTTTTCTCTCTCTCTGTCTCTTTTTCTCTTTCTCTATTTCTTTCTTTCTCTCTCTCTTCCTCTATCTCTCTCTCTCTCTCTCTCTCTTCCTCTTCTCTTTCTCTTCCTCTATCTTTCTCTCTCTCTCTCTATTCCTCTCCCTCTCTCTCTCTCTCTCCCTCATCCTCTCTCCCTCTCTCTCATCCTCTCTTCCTCCCCCCCCCCCTCTATCTTCCGATCTCTCTCTCTCTTATTTTCCTTTTTTCCTTTTTTTCTTACTCCGTCTGAGGTTGATATTAAGGAAGTTTTTCTTTTCATTAACGCGACTGGAAATCATTTCCTCAGAGGAAGTCCTCGATGGAAAAATGTTCCCGTTTTCTATCTTCACGCTGACACTTGCAGGGGAGACTTAAAAAAAAAATATATGTATTACATCTCATTTCTTTTCTTGTAATATCATATTGGTGGATTGTTGATACATTGTGATAAATGATGAGAAATCTTGAGAGAGAGAAAGAGAAAAAGAAAGGGAAGTGGAGAGAGAGAGCGAGAGAGAGAGAGAGAGAGAGAGCGAGAGAGAGCGAGAGAGAGAGAGAGAGAGAGAGAGAGAGAGAGAGAGAGAGAGAGAGAGAGAGAGAGAGAGAGAGAGTATATATATATATATATATATATATATATATATATATATATATACATATATATATATGTATATATATATATATATATATATATATATATATATATATATATATATATATATATATATATATATATATATATATGTATATATATATATATATATAGAGAGAGAGAGAGAAGGGGAAAGAGAGAGAGAAGAAGAGGAGAGAGAAGAAGAGGGAAGAAGAAGATAATGGTGGAATGTTGATACATTGTGATAAATGATGAGAAATCTTGAGAGAGAGAAAGAGAAAAAGAAAGGGAAGTGGAGAGAGAGAGCGAGAGAGAGAGAGAGAGAGAGAGCGAGAGAGAGAGAGAGAGAGAGAGAGAGAGAGAGAGAGAGAGAGAGAGAGAGAGAGAGAAGAGGGAGAGAGAGAGACAACTGAAAATTCCGAAATACCGAATAACGAATACTAGCTTTGAAGTAAATTCAGGGAAAAAGGAAACGAGAAATTCAGGGAAAAAAATACTGAAATTCTGAAATGCTGAAACGGGAATATCAGAGCTGAGGGACATTCAGGGGAAAAAAAAGTTAAAATTCAGGAAAATTCAGTGAAAATCAAGCATAAGGTCATCCTGAAACTCTAGCACACTGACCATACTGTAATACTGAAACAGGAATACATAAATTCTGGAAAATTCAGCGAAAACGAATACTGGAATATCTAGGGAAATTGAAATAAGAAGAAGAAGAAAAAAAAAGATACTCAGATTCAGAAATGTACTGGAATTCTCAGATACCAAAAGGGAGAATTTGGATTTTAGGGACATTCGAGGGGAAAAAATGAATTAAAATGGTAAAACATCACTCGAGAAATCAAAAGGAAATGTGAAAATCAATACATAAGCCGGATTTAGTGCCTCGGTTGAGTCTGTGACTGGGAATCTATTACGCTCGTGGCCTTTGTTTGTCTAGCGGACTGTATGTATGTGTGCTTATGTGTGCGCTCAGGTTAACACACACACACACACACACACACGAACGCACAAACAACCCTAAACACCCCCCACCTCTCTCTCTCTCTCTCACACACACACACACACACACACACACACACACGAGCGCACAAACAAACAACCCCCCCCCCTCACAAACACACACGAACGCACAAACAACAGCCCCTACCCCTACACCCCAACCCCCCTCCCTTATACACACACAGAAACCCCCCCTCCCCCGTAACACCCCCGTAAACCCACACACCCACAACAGAGTCTCCACAGAAAGACACAACAACAGCAAAAGAGGAGACACAAGCCCACGCAAAGTGCAATAGCCAACGAAGGCGAGACTCCAGACACGCTAGCAATAACACGGGAAATGTACACAGCACACCATGGCTCATGAATATGATATGAAAGCCTTGTTTACATAGATATACAGCCTCCGGATTGAGATATGAAACAGCGAGCTTGTTCTGCTCTCTTGCTGTTTCTCCGACTCTCTCTCTCTATCTCGATCTCTCTCTGTCTGTCTATCTAGCTATTCGTCTGTCTGTCTCCTTTACCTGACTTTCACTTCTTTTTTTTATCTCTCTTGTTCTCCGTTTCTCTGATTCTCTCTCTCTCTCTGTCTGCCTATCTAGCTAATCGTCTGTCTGTCTCCGTTATCTGACTTTCACTTCTTTTTTATCTCTCTAGTTCTCCATTTCTCTTTCTCTCTCTCTCATTTGTCTGCCTACATCTCTCTTTCTCTCAGTCTCCGCGTATCTCTCTCTCTCCGTTTCTCTAACTCTTCCTCTGTCTCTGTTTACATGTCTGTCCATCTCTCTCTCTCTCTCGTCTCCGTTTCTCCGACTCTCTCTGTATACGTAAGTTATAAAGGAACAAAAACAAAACAAAACAAAAAAGAAAACGAATGTTAAATCACTTAGTAAATTCACTGAATATAAAACCGACCGCGGCAAAACATGGCAAATAATTAAAACTTTAGTATCTAATATATAAAAAACACACACAAATAGCACAGGGCATTTTAATGACTCATTTGCTAAAACTGAAAAAAAAACTTACGAACCAACAATTGTTTCTACATCTCAACAAAACACAACTCTGACCAAAACCAGTTGAAAGTAGAAACAATTATTCTAAAAATAAAAAAATAAAACTTTCCCGAAACAAAGACTGTGGGAACAGACGGTATTGCTTTAACGTTTTATTAAGGATAGTCTACCTGCATTTGCCTCCTATCTTGCGGTCATTATTAACACATCTCTGGTCACATGAGTTTTTCCTTTTCTTAATAATAATTTTCGAGTCTAAGTATATAGATGATGGGAATGATTATCGTCTCATAAACTATATTTCTCGTATTATCTTAAATTCTCGAGGAAAATAACAAATCAATTATTTTCCTTCCCCTAACAACAATTTCCGAGTCTAAGTATATAGATGATGTGAATGATTATATTCCTATATTTCTCTTAAATTCTTGATTAAAATGATATCAAATCAGTTGAAGACTTCTCTCGGGGCCAGCGACCTATTGTATAAAAAGGTAATATGGTTTAGGAAGTAAACTAATAGATCAAATAAAAATGATATTAAGAGAAATAATCACAATGAAAGTGATGGATGATTTGTCATCAGTAAAATCACAAAGAAATTCTGTTATCATACGATTTGTTATTTTTCGGTTGTTATTAGTTTCTTCTTCCTCTTATTTCTATCTTGTTGTTGTTATTATGTAAATAATTTTGTTCTTTTTTTTTTCTCAATCTTCTTCCTATCTCTCCCTCTATTCTTCTTTCTCTTCATCCTCTCTCTCCCATTCTTCTCTATTTTTTCACATTTTCTTCCTCTTTCTCCCCCTTTTTTTTCTCCTTCCTCTTTCTCTCCCTCTTCTTCCCCTTTCTCCCCGTCTTTTTTATTTTTATTTTCTTCTTCGCTTCCGATTTCTTCCTCCTCACCTCATTCTTTTCCTTCCTCTTTCTCTAATCCTCTTATTTTCTTATTTTTCACTTTCTTTTCT
>BOPN01004807.1:82793-85983 GCA_017312705.2 Penaeus japonicus
AAAGAGAGAGAGAGAGAAAGAGAGAGAGACAGATAGAGAGAGAGAGAGAGAGAGATAGATAGATAGATAGATAGAGAGAGAGAGAGAGAGAGAGAGAGAGAGAGAGAGAGAGAGAGATAGAGAGAGAGAGAGAGAGATAGAGATAGAGAGAGAGAGAGAGGGGAGGGTAAAAGGAAGGAAGGAAGGAGAGTGGTGTAGAGAAAGAAGGGAAAATACACAGATGGAGAAGGAAAAGATGGAAAAGGAAAAGAAGAAGAAGAAGAGGAGGAGGAGAGAAGAAGAGGAGAGATAGAGAGGAAGCAGAACACGGAGAACTTAGATGAAGAGCAGGAAGAGGAAGAAGAAGAAGAAGTAGAAGAAGAAGAAGAAGAAGAAGTAGAAGAAGAAGAAGAAGAAGAAAAAGTAGAAGTAGATGAAGAAGAAGAAGAAGTAGAAGAAGAAAAAGAAGAAGAAGTAGAAGAAGAAGAAGAAGAAAAAGTAGAAGGAGATGAAGGAGAAGAAGGAGAGAGCTAGAAAGTAGGAGGAGAAGGAGGAATAATAATAATAATAATAATGATAATAATGATAATGGTAATAATGATGATAATGATAATAATGATAATAATGATAATAATAATGATAATAATGATAATTATGATAATAATAATGATAATAATGATAATAATGATAATAATAATGATAATAATGATAATAATGATAATAATAATGATAATAATAATGATAATAATAATAATGATAATAATAATGATAATAATGATAATAATGATAATAATAATGATAATAGTGATAATAATGATAATAATAATGATAATAATAATGATAATAATAATAATGATAATAATAATGATAATAATGATAACTATAAAATAAATGAATAGGATAAAAAAAAATCAAAGCCTTAAATCCTATGTTATCCTCATCACTCACAAAGATAAAATCGTGACTCTATTTCATATTGTTGTACAGCGACAACCACAACAACAACAACCACAACAAAAACAACAACAAAAAAACAAAAAGAATAACATAAAATCTGAAAAACACAAACAGAAAAAAACTACAACAACAATGATTAATAACAAAACAAGTATGAATATGAAAAGGAAAATGCATAAAGAACAAAGAATTTAACAAAAATCGAAAAGGAAAAAAGGCGTTTTCGTAATAATGCGTAATTCGTAATAACAACAACATACAATACAATCAATCAAGAAAAAGAAAGAAAGAATGAAAAAGAAAAAGAAAACAAACAAAACGAGAGGTAACAGTTTACGGAAAATTATTGTCATCATCGAAGTTATTCATCTAATAAGATCTATAACAACGACAACAACAACAATCATCAATAACAACATCAACAACAACAATCATCAATAACAACGACAACAACAACAATCATCAATAACAACGACAACAACACAAGCAACAACAATCGATTAGTAACAAGGTCCAAAAACAACGATAACAACAAAAAGAACAACAATCAATAAACAAACAACAACAAAAGTAACGACAACAACAATATCAACGACAAACAAAAACAACGACAAAACAAAAACAAAAACAACAACGACAAACAACAAAGAGCCAACCTCAAACTCTCAAATTGCCAAAGAAAAAGAAAAGAAAACAAACAAACAAACAATCTGACCTATTTTCCTAACATTTCTCTAAAAAGGATTATAAAAAACAAATAACAAACAACAAAACCCGAAAAAAAGATGACAAACAACAAAAAAAAATACGATAAAGAAATTCTTAGAAAGATCACGACCGAGAACACACAAACAAACAAACAAACAAAGAGAAGAGCCTCAATCTGTGATCTCCGTAATATTTCCCGATTTATTGGCGTCCGAAAGTCTTCAAGAGGATACGGCTTCGGCTCCATCTTGAGACGGGGGGGGGGGGATGGAAGGGAGGAGAAATGAAAATAAAATGAAGATGAAACAAGAGAAGGAGGATATATATGTGTGTGTGTGTGTGTGTGTGTATGTGTGTATATATATATATATATATATATATATATATATATATATATATATATATATATATATATATATATATATATCTATATATATATATATATATATATATATATATATATAAAGAGAGAGAGTGAAAAAAAAGATAAGGAGATAGAAACAGAGAGAGAGAGACAGACAGACAGACAGACAGACAGACACGCATAGAATCAGACAAAACAAACAAACAGACAATCAAACAAACAAACAAACAAACAGAAAGCGAGCGAGTGAGTGATGGGAAAAGAGGATATAAAACAACAACAACAACAACAACAACAAAAAACAACAACAACATTCCGTGACAAATCGAAAGACATTGAATTTGTGAAGGAAAATATTTCGTCTTCTGGGGACTTATGGTGTATCTGTTGTTTATGTTTTCTCTGTTTGGTTTTATATGTTTTTTGTTATTGTTGTTTTTGTTATGGGTATATATCAGTTTGGTGATAAATGTAATTTTATGTTTTATTGTGTTGGGTCTTTTTCAGGTTTGTTTTCCTCTGTATAACTTGTTGTCGTTGAATTGTTGTTGATTTGCTGTTGAATTGTTGTTGATTTGCTGTTGAATTGTTATTGATTTGCTGTAGAATTGTTGTTGATTTACTGTTGAATTGTTGCTGATTTGCTGTTGAATTGCTATTGATTTGTTGTTGAATTGCTGTAGAATTGTTGTTGATTTGCTGTTGAATTGCTATTGATTTGCTGTAGAATTTTATTTGATTTGCTGTAGAATTGTTGTTGATTTGCTGTAGAATTGTTGTTGATTTGCTGTTGAATTGCTATTGATTTGTTGTTGAATTGTTGTTGATTTGCTGTAGAATTGTTGTTGATTTGCTGTTGAATTGCTATTGATTTGCTGTAGAATTGTAGTTGATTTGCTGTTAGATTGTTATTGATTTGTTGTTGAATTGCTGTAGAATTGTTGTTGATTTTTTGTCGTATTTTAGCTCGCTTTCATTTGTTGTTGTCATGGTTATTTTTTACGTCATATTTTATCTATATATATTTTTCTTTTATTGTTAGTCTTATAGATTCATATCCTCACTTAATGTATTTTTTTATTCTTTTTCTTTATCTCGCCTCTCCGTCTCTCACATTTTTTTCCTTTACAGGTGTGTATTCTCTTTTTCTAATGTATATATATATATACATATATATATATA
>BOPN01004807.1:87857-100357 GCA_017312705.2 Penaeus japonicus
TACATACATATACATACAGTATACATACACACACACATAAAGGATCAATATCAATAAACACACACTATAAAAAAGGTACAGTTTCACGATATGAAATGGTTTTCATGGCAATATTTTCGATGATAATTTCCGATTATCGAACTAAATAGTGTCTGATAGATGATTGTTTAAGCTCTTTTTATGATACTCTATTTAATTTCTTGGGTCCTAATATTAGCGTAGATATATTCGTAATATTATTAAAGATATTCATAATATTCGTCTCTCCAACCCAAAACTGTCACTTTATCAATATCCTTTTTTATTATAATTTGAAAATATTTTTATTATTATATTATATAATTTCTCTAACGGAACAAAAATCATAAGTAAAGTCCTAATGACAAAAAAAAAAAAAAAAAAAAAATCAAAGAAAAAAAAGAAAAGAAAAAAAAAAAAATCATATATTAGGAAACATAAACTAACCAAATAGCGGCAAATAATAGAGAAGACTTAAAAAAACTCTACGGAGACCCGCGCCATCATTGACTATCTCCGTTTCTCATTTCCTCCTCGTTGTGGCGAAGGGAAGCCGAATGTCTTCCGTCCATTTCCCCTTCGGTGCGTCTTGGCGTGGTCTCCTTGGCACCTTCGTCTTCTTCTTCTTCTTCTCCTTCTTCTTCTTCTTCTTCTTCCTCTTCTTGTTTTCCCTTCTCCTTTTTCTTTTTTTTTTGTTTTACTTTTCGTTTTTCCTTTTTCTTTTTTTTCTTCTCTTATTTTTCTTTCGTCTTTATCTTCTTCTTATTATTATTCTCTTCCTTCTCCCTCTTTTTCTTTTGCTTTTTCTTCTTTTGTTCTTCCTTTTCTTGTTCCTGTTCTTTTTCTCCTTCTCCTTCTCTTTCTTTTTCTTCATCGTCTTCTTCTTCTTCTTCTTGGTTTTCTCTTTTTATATTATTTCTCTTCTTCTTTCCTTTTTCTTCAAGTTCTTCATCCTTCTTATCTTCCTTCTTCTTATCATTATTCACTTTTTTTCCTATTACTTCGTTTCTCCTCATATTCCTCCACCTCCTCCTCCTCTTCTCCCCAGGTCCTCCTCCTCTTCCACATCTTCTTCTCTTCCATCTACCATCCCCACCCACAGTCCCACCCACGCACCAACAGACCCACTCACGCCCACCCAAATCCACTAACGCCCACCCAAACCCACTCACGCCCACCCAAACCCACTCACGCTCATCCAAATCCACTCACGCCCACCCAAACCCAGTCACGCCCACCCAAACCCACTAACGCCCACCTAAACCCAGTCACGCCCACCCAAACCCACTCACGCCCACCCAAACCCACTCACGCCCACCCAAACCCACTCACGCCCACCCAAGTCCACTCACGCCCACCCAAACCCACTCACGCCCACCCAAACCCACTCACGCCCACCTAAACCCACTCATGCCCACTGTAAACTATGCGCATGAAAAAAGTTCTTTGGCTTAATTCTGCACAGCGAAAACCCACACAAATTATTCATTTTTAAACTCTATTGTCTGCGCTCTTCCTACCACCCCCTCCCCCTCCCCCTCCCCTCCCCTCTCCCAAGCGGAGAAATTACTTTTCACTTCACAAAAACACCTAATAGATTTATGTTTATAAATGTTATGTAAATGTCGTGGAAATGATATATATGTACATATGTATATATATATATATATATATATATATATATATATATATATATATATATATATATATATATGTATGTATATACATATATATATATATATATATATATATATATATATATATATATATATATATGTATATATATATATATATATATATATATATATATATATATATATATATATATATATATATATATATATATATATATATATATATATATATATATATATATATATATATATATATATATATATATATATATATATATATATATATATATATATATATATATATATATATATACATACATATATATATATATATATATATATATATATATATATATATATATATATGTATATACATACATACATATATATATATATATATATATATATATATATATATATATATATATATATATATATATATATATACATATGTGTGTGTGTGTGTGTATATGTGTGTGTGTGTGTGTGTGTGTGTGTGTGTGTATGTATGCATGTGTGTGTGTGTGTGTGTGTGTGTGTGTGTGTGTGTGTGTGTCTATAAATGTGCATGTGTGTGTGCGTGTGTGTGTGTGTGTGTCTATGTGTGTGTATACATATAAAAAAATATGCATGTATAAATATATGCATATACATTTTGTAATTGTATTTTGTCCTAGATATCATCATTTGTATCCTTAAAAAAAAAAAAAAAAAAAAAAATCTTTAAGTCATTCATTTCCTTATCTTATCCCCCGTCATATTACCCCCCTCATTCACCCATTTCCTCATATCTCCTCCCCATTAAACCATCCCTTCAATCACCCATTCCCTCATCTCCCCCTGTTCCTTTTCCTTTCTCTACCTCCCCTCATTCCTCCCTTTCCTTTCCCCTCATTCACTCAATCCCTCATTTGCCCCATTTTCCGTTCCTCTCCCTCATTGTCCCACTTTCCTTTCCCCTCACTCACCCACTCCCTCATCTCCCCTCATTCACCCTCTCCCTCATTCTTCCCCTTTCGTTTCCTCTCCCTTTCTCAGCCTCTCCTTTCCCCTCATTCACCCACTCCCTCATCTCCCCTCCCCATCTCCCCCTCATTCACCCACTCCCTCATCTCCCCTCCCCCCTCTCCCCTCATTTCCCTTCCCCATCTTCCCCCCTCCTTCCCCTCATTCTCCCCCTCCCCCCTCATCTCCCCTCATTCTCCCCCTTCCCCTCCCCTCCCCCCTCTCCCTTCCCCTCCCCCTCCCCCCTCTCCTTCCCCCTCATTCTCCCCCTTCCCCTCCTCCCTCTCATCCATCCTCCCCTCATTCTCCCCCTCTCCCCTCCCCCTTCCCCCCTCTCCCCCTCCATCCCCTCTTCTCCCCTCATTCTCCCCCTTCCCCCCTCTCCCCTCATTCTCCCCCTCCCCCTCCATCCCCCCTCTCCCCTCATTCTCCCCCTTCCCCCCTTCTCCCCCCCTTCCCCCCTCTCCCCCCTCTCCTTCCCCCTTCCTTCCTCATAAGACCACCCACTCTCTCATCTACCCCTCCCCCTCCCCCCCACCCTCCCCCTTACCCCCTTCCCCTCTACCCCCTTCTCCCCCCCTTCCCCTTCTCCTCCCCCCCACCTTCCTCATAAGACCACCCACTCTCTCATCTACCCTTTCCTCATCCACCCACTCCCTCCCTTCCCTCATCCACCCCCTCTCCTCATTCTCCCCTTCCCCCTCCTTCCTCTCCTCCTCCCCTCATCCCCCCACCCCTTTCCCTCATTCTTCCCCTTCCCTCATTCCCCCCCCTTCTCCCCTTCCCCCTCCCCTCTCTTTTCCTCATAAGACCACCCTGAGATAGTACGTCGTAAAGAAGGCGCTTATGACGCTGTTACCTCTTCCCTTTTTGCTAATATGAGGTTGCGCGGATAAGCTCTGGCTTTTGTTTTGTTTTTGTTTTTTGTTTTTTTGTTTTTTGTTTTTGTGTGCGTGTGTGTGTGTGTGTCTTGTGTTTTGTTTTGTTTTTTGTTTTTTTGAAAATGTTGGTTGGTGCGGGTGTTTATTTTGGGTTTTTGTTATTGTTAGTTTTTTTGTTTGTTGTTTTTTGTTTTTTTTCGTTTGTTGTTTTGATTATTGTCTTTGTTATCGTCGTCTATATTGTTATTGTTTTTGTTATTGTTGTTTTTACTATAGCTATCGTCGTTATCATTATCATTATTATTATTATTAATATCATTACCCTCATCATTATCATTATCATCATTATTATTGTTATCGACATCATTATTATTATCAGTTTCTTCTATAATTTTCATTTGTTTCATTCCCTCTCATCTGTAAGAACATTCTACCCAAGTCCCCCCTCCCTCCCGTCACGTCTTAAGGACCCTCTCTCATTACGCTCGTACGTGAAAACCCGGTGCCTCATACCTCGCCCTTATCATAATACGAAACGACGTGACCAACATCCCTCACAAAAGGACCCCCCCTTCCCCCCTCCCCCCCCTCAGACAAAAGCGACAACCGTAACAAAGCCATGACGAGTAACAGCAGTAATTTACATTCCCTCACACACTCTCAAGCGACCGCCATTCCTGAGTTCCGTGGGGGAGGTTAGAGTGGCCGGGGCCCCCGTTCGTGTAAGACGCAGACACCGATCCGGGCGGCGTATAATCATCTGAATGCGGGAGGATGTGCAGGCGGGTCTGCGCTCTGAATTACTAATGCGAACGCCGCCGCATCTTACGGAAAGAGAGCTTGGTGTGTGTGTGTCTCTTGCGGAAGGAAGGCGCGTCCCAGTGTGTCTCTTCTCATTCATATTAAAAAGGGCTCGGGGTTTCTGCCTTCTTAAGCTTAAGGTGGCTGTGTGTGTATAACATGCTCGGGATGTGCTCGTGGATTCGCTGGGAGAGAGAGAGAGAGAGAGAGAGAGAGAGAGAGAGAGAGAGAGAGAGAGAGAGAGAGAGAGAGAGAGAGAGAGAGAGAGAGAGAGAGAGAGAGAAAGAGAGAGAGAGAGAGAGAGAATAGAAAGAAAGAAAGAAAGAAAGAAAGAGAGAGAGAAGAAGAGAACGAAAGAGAGAGAGAGAGACAATAGAAAGAGAAAGAGAGAGAGAGAGAGAGGAAAAGAGCGAGCGTTTTAATAGGAGACTTTATTGCCCAATGAGGCGCTACACTACGGAGTATTGGCCGAATTAATTTCCGCCGCTCTTTTGTTTTCGGCGGAAATTTATTGAAGGGAATGTCGTCTCTCTCGCTCACTCTCTGTCTCTCTGCCTGTCTGTCCGAAGGCCTCTTTCTCTCACTCTCATTATTTTTCTTTCTCCCACTCTTTCTGTCTCTCTCTGTTTTGCTTTCTTTCTTTCCCTCGTTTTGTCTCTCTCTTTCAGTCTCTTTCTCTCTCTCTCACTCTCTCTCTCTCTCTCTCTCTCTGTCTATCTCCCTCTCTTTCAGTCTCTCTCTCATTCTCTCTTTCTGTCTCTCTCACTTTTTTTCCTTTTTTTCTCTCTCTCCCTCCCTCCCCCCATCAGTCTCTCTCTCTCTCTCTCTCTCACTCTTTTTCTTTCTCTCTCTTTCATCCCTTTTCTATCTTTCTCTCACTCTCTGTCTCTCTTTCCTTTTCCGTGTCTCTTGCTTACACTCTCTCTCATTCTCTTTATGTCTCTGTCTCACTCTTTTTTTTCATTTCTTTCTCTCTCTCTCTTTCTTTGCTCTCACCCTCCCTCTTTTTCCTTCTCTATCTCACTCATTTTCTATCTTTCTCTAAATCTCTTTCTCTTTTAGTTTCTCTTGCCCCCCCTCTCTCTCTCCCTCCCTCTTTTTCTCTCTCCCCCCTCTATCTCTCTCTCTCTCCCCTTCCCTCTAGGGCTAAAACCGTTCAAAAATAAGAAAAAGAAATCAATTGATATAACAGCAGATAAAACACTTACAGAAAGACAAAGAAAAGTAAATAAAAGTAAAATAGACTAATATACAAATGAGGAAACAAAAAAAGAAAGAAAGAAAGAAAGAAGAAATATATAAAAAGACAAGAAACAGGAGAAAGGAGACAGGAAATCGATGCTTCAAATAATGCAAGGACTTAAACAGAAAGTGGAAAGTCCGAATGCTGTCTTCAGGAGGTGAGGGAAATGTTTTATTTTTTTATTTATTGTCGTCATTATTTTTTTATTGGTTCGACTGTTGTTATTATTGCTATTACTGTTATTATTATCTTTATTATTATCATTTTTATTGTTATTTTTATTATTATCATGATTATTGTTATTATTATTATTTTTGTATCATTATCATTATTATATTTTTAGCAATTTCATTATTGTTGTTGTTATTATTAGTATAATCATTATTATCATTATCATTATCATCATCATCATCATCCTTATGATTTTTGTTATGATAATTTTTATTGTTATCACTATTATCATTATTATTATCACCAATATCAATATCAATATCACTATCCTTCATATTCTTATATATTGATCATTATCATTTCTATTATCATAATCATTATTATTATCGTTATTACCATTATCATAATTGTCATCCTTTTTTATCATTATCATGTTTATCATCCTCACCTTTTGAACAAATTAACTAATTAATAAATTCATTTAAAAAACGGACTGTCACCATTACTCAAAACATTTTTTGAATTATATTCGGATGCACAGATTTCAATGATCCAATCTTATTTACTAGAGCTTTCCCTTTGATCAAACGGATCTAAATGATTAATTCATCAGTTCTCTTTTATGAAAGGATAAACCTGAATCCATTCTCACATATTATGGCGTTTGGAGAATTGAAAACTAACAGAAAAAAGTGATTGTTATGTATTGGTCGTTGTAACAAGGTGAAAAAGGACTCAAAAGGGCTTATTTTTCTGTATCTTAAGAAAAAAAGAAGAAAAAGAAGAAGAAGAAGAAGAAGAAGAAGAAAATAAAAAAAAATTGAAGCGTTCGTCTAACCTTAATGCGGATTACAGAGGATTCACATTCATGTCACGGGTTCGTCTAACGTAAACATAGCTGAAAAAAAACGATTTTCATGCCTTAAATGCTCATTCAAGTTCATAGTGAATTGAAAAAGAAAAGAAAAGAAAAAAAAAAAAATGTTAGACATACATCAAACGTTTTCTAAAAGTGAAGTACGTATTCGAAAATAAAAATTCTCGCACACGAAGCGTTGGAAGGAAAACTGTTGCCATATAATTAATTACGAATGGGAGAAAATATCATCTCATATACTATCCGTTTGGCTAAGTACAGGACGAAATGTAAAAAAAAAAAAGATTCACCATAACATACCAAGCGTTCGTCCAACACCGGATTCAAGAATGCGTCGTCACATCCCACAAAGCGTTCGCACAAGCCCTATCCGGATTATAAAAGGATGCACGCCTTCCTAATTCTTCCTCTTCCCTCAGGCATTTTTTTCTGTATTCCATTCCGGGAGTATTTTTTTTTTAGGGGCTTCCGTTGTTAAGAAAGTAAGAAAAAAAAGGAAGGCGCCATAACCGGGAAGGGAGTTTGAACAGAAGAAGCGAGCCTTGCGCTTGTATCCCCCTCCCCCCTTCCCCTCCCCTCCCTCCCCCCTCCCCCCGGAGTCGCTCGCCCAGGCTCACCGTTATTATTTTTTCCCGCGCTTTTTCTTTGTCTTTTTTTTTCTTTTCTTTTTTCCTTTCTTTTCTTCTTTTTTGGCGGCGGAGAGCAGAGAATGTTTTACGGGTTGTAATTATGCCTTTAATATCACGGCCATTGTAGGGGGGATATTCATCTCATGAGGGAATGAACATATGGCCGCAAGGAATTTATTTCCGTGGGAGTTTCCTGCCCTGTGTTGCTTCTTCGTCGGAGGTTCAATTCTTCCTCTCTTCCATTTTTTCTTTTTTGATTTCGCTGTTTCTCGCTTTCTGTCTATCTTTCTTTCTCTCTGTGTTTTTTTTCTCTCTCTTTCTTTCGCCCTTTTTATTCTTAGATCTTATCTTTCTTTCTTTACATCCCCCTTGCCTCTCTATCTCTCTTCCCCTTTACCTTCTCTCTCTCTTTCTATTTCCTCCCCTCTTTCACTTACTTATCCTTCCCCTCCCCCCGCTCTCTCTCTCTTTTTTTCCCAATCTCTCTCTTTCTCTCTACCTCCTCCTTTCTCTTTCTCTCAACTTCCCCCTCTTTCTTTCCCTCTACCCCCTCTCCCTCTCTTTCTCTCAACTTCCCCCCTCTTTCTTTCCCTCTACCCCCCTCCCCCTTTCTCTTTCTCTCAACCTTTCATTTCTCTTTCTTTCCTATAATTCCATTAATCCCGCTCACTTTTTCATTGCAAAGACCCGGATGTTGCATGTATTCTTCAGGTCATTCAGGTGCGTCCAGGTGCGTTCATATCTTTTATCTATTGTTTTCTTGCAAGGAAATGATTGTCTTTTTCTCTAGGATTATTATGGCGTTTCATTGTCAAAACTTGTATTTGTTTGATTACTTCCACTGTGTATTTGAGGTGTTTGCTGTTTTCGTTATCATGGTCATGATAATGATCGTAATAATGATAATGATAAGAATGGTGATAATAGTGATAATAATAATGGTAATGATGATTATGATGGTATTATTGATAATAATGACAATATTATTAATAATGACAGTAGTAATAGTGACAATAATGATAATAATAATGCTAATGCTAATTCTAATGCAAATGCAAATTATAAGGATTAAATATATATATATATATATATATATATATATATATATATATATATATATTATCATTATCATAATCATCCTTATTCTCCTCCTCATTATCATAATCATTGTTATCATTGTTACGATAACAATCATTTCCAATGATACTATCATCATCCTTGGTATTATCAATATCATCACAATCATCATTATCATCATTATTATTCTTTCTTTCTTTTCTAAACCACCTCCTTTCAGTTCCACTAAAAAAAACAAAAAAAAGAAAAAAAAGAAAAAAAAAAAAAAAAAAAAAAAAAAAAAAAAAAAAAAAAAAAAAAAAAAAAAACGCAAAAAAGCAAAATAAACTAAAGAAAGAAAAAAAAAATATAATAAATAAATAAGAAAGACAAAAAAACTTTACGAGAAATACAATAAAGATTCACCACGACAGAGAAAGATTAATCACACCGGGAATATCTTACGAACAATTGTTTTTATTTCATGTCGATTTGATACTGGGTTTGTCAATAGAACAGGTATTATAATGATAATGATGATGATGACGGTGATGATGATGGTGATGGTGATGATAATGGTGGTGATAATGATAATGATGATTATGATAATGATGATGATGAAAATGATGAAGATGATAATGATGAGGATGATAATAGTGATAATGATGATAATGATGATGACGATGATAATGATAATGATGATTATGATAATGATGATGATGAAAATGATGAAGATGATAATGATGAGGATGATAATAGTGATAATGATGATAATGATGATGACGATGATAATGATAATGATGATAATGATATTGATGATGATGATAATGATGATATTGAAGAGGATGATGATAATGATATTGATGGTGATGATGATGATAACGATAATGATAACTATAACAACGACAACAACGACAATGATAGTAATGATAATAAGGATTATAGTGATGATAATGATGATGACAATCTTAATGATGACAATAATATGATGATAATGATAACAGTAATAATGAAATTGATTATAATAATAATGATAAAAAAATGCATTGATAATAAGGATAATAACATACTAACACCATCGATAATGATAATAACAATAATGATAATAATCATAACCATGATAACACAAACAGTAACGATAATAAAACTAACAACAACAACAACAATAAACAACAACAACAACAACAACAGTAATAAACAACAACAACAACACCAGTAATAAACAACAACAACAAAAAGAGACAAAGACTACAACATCCTCCTCAGGAACAGCCAATCCGATAATCAATTCTGAGCCAAACGGAAGTTCAACGCAACGGGAATATGTTGCATTGAACGCATCAACATCAACATTGTCAACAGAGAACAAGTTGTTTGTCGATCGAAGGAACAAGGTGTTTGAACTTATGAAGACGTTTGGAGGTGGAGGTGGAGGAGGTGGAGGAGGTGGGGGGTAGGGGGGTAGGGGGTGGAGGTGGAGGAGGAGGAGGGGGTGGAGGAGGTGGTGGTGGGAGGAGGAGGAGGAGGAGGTAGGGGGGTGGTGGGGGGCAGGGGGGAGGAGGTGGAGGAGGTGGTGGGTAGGGGGTGGAGGTTGAGGTTGAGGAGGAAGAGGAGGTGGAGGTGAAGGAGGTGGTGGAAGAAGTGGAAGAGGAGGTGGAAGTGGAGGAGGTGGAGGAGGTAGGATGGGTGGGTGGGGGTAGGGAGTGGAGGAGGTGGAGGAGGTAGGATGGGTGGGTGGGGGTAGGGAGTGGAGGAGGAGGAGGAGGTAGAGGCGGAGGTGGAGGAGGTGGAGGAAGTGGGGCGGGTGGGTGGGGGGTAGGGGGGGAGGAGGTTGGGGGGGAGGAGGTGGGGGGTAGGGGGTGGAGGAGGTGGAGGAAGTGGAGGAGGTGGAGGAGGAGGTGGTAGTGGTTGAGGAGGAGGAGAGGGAGGAGGAGGAGGAGGAGGAGGTGGTGGGGTGGGTGGGGGGGTGAGGGGTGGAGGAGGAAGAGGAGGTGGAGGTGGTGGAGCTGGAGGAGGAGGAGGAGGCGGAGGAGGAGGAGGAGGAGGAGGAGGAAGAGGAGGAGGAGGGGGGGGGGTAGGGCAGTTTAGGAGGAGGAGGAGGTGAAGGAGGAGGTGGTGGTTGAGATGAAGATGGAGGAGAGGATGATGAAGAGAGAGGAATGGGTAGAAGATGAAGGATAAAAGGATGAAGAGGAAGAGGGGGAGGACAGAGACGAAGAAGAAGGTAAAAAGCGAATAAAGTGAAGAAGAAACAGAACAAAGGAAATGTAAAAGGTGAAGGAAATGAAGAAGAAAAAGAAAGAGTTGAAGAAGATGAAGACTAAGAAAGACGAAGACGAAGAGAGGAAAAGGAAGGAAGGAAGAAAGAAAGAAAGAAAGAAAGAAAAAAACATAGAACACGAAAACATAAAGAAGGAGATAAAGTAGAAGAAGAAAAATGGAAAAGGGAAACAAACAGAAAGAGTTGATGAAGATGATGAAAGAGCAGAAGTAAAAAAGAAGAAGAAGAGGAAGAAGAAGAAGAGAAAGAAGAAGAAGAGAAAGAAGAAGAAGAGAAAGAAGAAGAAGAAGAAGAAGAAGAAGAAAAGGAAGAAGAAGAAGAGGGAGAAGAAGAAGAGGAAGAAGAAGAAGAAGAAGAAGAGGGAGAAGAAGAAGAGGAAGAAGAAGAAGAAGAAGAAGAGGAAGAAGCAGAAGAAAAAGGAGAAAATGAAAAAAAAGTGAAGAAAAAAAAGAAAAGAAAAAGTGAAGAAAAAATAAGAAGAAACGGAAAAAGGAGACAAAGAAAAAGAAAGCAAGTCAGCAGGATAACCATAACTGATGTCCAACTGTAATTTTGATGCCATGTCGATGGTGACGATGCCCGGGGAAAATGTGGAGAGGGAGAGGAGGGAGACGACGAAGTAGGGAGAGGAGGAAGAGGGAGAGGGAGAGGAGGAAGAGGGAGAAGAGATATAGAGAGAGGGAGAGGAGGAAGAGGGAGACGACGAAGTAGGGAGAGGTGGAAGAGGGAGAGGGAGAGAGGGAAGAGGGAGAGAAGGGAGAGGGAGAGGGAGAGGAGGAAGAGGGAGAAGAGAGGATAGAGAGGGAGAGGAGGAAGAGGGAGAGGAGGAAGAGGGGGAGGAGGAAGAGGAAGAGGGAAAGGAGGAAGAGGGAGAAGTGGAAGAGGAAGAGGGAGAGGAAAAGGAGGAAGAGGGAGAGGAAAAAAGATGGAAGGAAAGGAGGAGGAAGGGGAGGTAGAAGAAGAAGAGGAGGAAGAGAATTAAGAAGAAGAATGTATGGAGGGGGAGGAGGAAGAAGATTAGGAAGAGGATGAAGAGGATTAAGAAGAAGGTGGAAAGGAAGGAGACACAGAAGAAGAGGAAGATGAAAAGGATTAAGAAAAAGAGGGGATGGAAGGAAGGGGAGGAGTAAGTGAGAGAGAAGGAAGAACAAGAGAAGAATCAGAACAAGAAAAACAAAACAAAACAAAACAGAAGAAGAAGAAGAATATAAGGAAGAACAAAGACAAAAAGTAAAGAAAAAAAAGAGAAAAGACAAAAACATACAAACAAAAATCATAACAAAGAATCGGAAACGGATAAGAATTAGAAAAGATAAAACAAAAGGCTTTGAAGAAATAGAAGAACAAAGACAAGAACAAAAACAAAAGCTAACAAAGATAACCAGAAAACAACAACAACTTAAGTAACCAACATGGATACAAAAGCGAAACGTAGTTCGACTCTAATTCCAAAACAATTCATATCATGTAAGATGATTGTCCAATCTATAAGCAATCACTTCTTAAAAGTTTGAATGACTTTATGATTGGACCAGAGTGATTGTGTCGGCAAAGATGATAAGGTTAAAGAGATAACTGTGGATGGAAGATTGAGCAAAGACATAAAGAGAAGAATGGGAGAGAGAGAGAGAGAAAGAATGAGAGAATGAGAGAAAGAGGGAGAGGAGGGATGAGAGAGAGACAGACTGACTGATAAACTGCAGTAAATCGACTTGGTTGTGTCTCGTCATGCAGAAGAGGGAGGGAACGGCTCATGCACTCTCTCCCAGACTGGATCAGAAGCTTTCGATGGAATCCGCTACATATATGTGGATATGCATATATATATGTGTGTGTGAGAGAGAGAGAGAGAGAGAGGAAGAGAGAGAATGAGAGAGAGAGAGAGAGAGAGAGAGAGAGAGAGA
>BOPN01004807.1:110357-113577 GCA_017312705.2 Penaeus japonicus
TGAATAAAAACAGGATATATGAAAAAAAACCCACTAAGATATAAACAAGTGAAGAATCAAAGTAAAGTGAATTAGTCGTAGAAAACAAAGAAAAAACATTATTAAGGCAAGGGGAATAGGGAACATAAGTAGATGTGTTGTATAGTGTAGTGATAGCATAGATGTAAACGTAGAACATGGGACAATAGGAAAGGTAAGTCAGAGGAAATAAAAAATCACACTTTATTCCCATCAAAATAAAGACAAACACACGCACTCACACACACACAAACATGCACAAACACACACACACACAGACGTACAAACAAACACACACGTAAACACACACACACGTACAAACAAACACACACACACACACGTACAAACACACACACGAAAGGACAGAGCAGCAGAGCCTCGATCCTCCCACAGGCGAAAAAGTCCGTAGATTTTCCTGAATAAAGAACTCGTGACGCTGCAGATTCAGAAGGTCAAGCGATGCGATATCTTCAGGATGTTCTCCCTCCCTCTCCCTCCCCCTCCCCCTTTCCCTCTCCCTCCCCCTCCCCCTTCCCCTCCCTCTCCCCCTTCCCCTCCCCCTCCCTCTCCCTCTCCCCCTCCCTCTCCCTCTCCCCCTCCCCCTTCTCCCCTCCCCCCCCATCCCCTTCCCCCTCCTTTGTTGATATTGCTGTTGCTGCTTCTGTTATTTTCACCATAATTTTTATCATCCTTTTTATCATCATTATCATCATTATTAATATTAATATTATTATTATTATCATCATCATCATCTCTTTATCATTATTACTATTATTGTTGGTTATTATGGTCTTAATCATCACTATTATAATCCTTATCATTATTACTGTTATTACGATTGTCATCAGTATTATCGTCATCATCATTATCATCATAAACATTATCATCCTTAATATCATTAACAATACCAATACAGTCATAAATATTACCATTATTTTCCCACACGGACTCAAAACCTCGAAAACAAAACAAATAAAAAAAAGAAAAAAAAATCCCTTCACCCTACATCTGGCAACCCGACTACCCCGATCAACCCCACCCCCTCCCCACCCCTCCCCACCCCCAAACTTTTGGAAAATAGATACCACCTTTTTTTCTATCATCATCTGATACACAGTGCAATATCAATATGACATAATCAGATTACCTTGATGGAATTACCTTGATAAATAAATGAGTAAAGACATAGAAGGAGAGAAAGAAAGAAAAAAACAAAATTGAATGACAAGCGAGTCCAGAATTTATGGCTCCGTTTTCTGTTGAAATGTGTTATTGTTGAAATGTTATTGTTTGTTATTGTTTCTGTTGAAATGTTGTTATTGCAACACTATAATCTTGCAACATAAGGTCATAGGGTACATCATGTGACAAGTAGGTAGCATGAAGGAATGAAGAGAGAAAGATAGAAATATAAAGATAGATAGATAGTTAGAAATAGAGAGAAACAGATATAAATAAATGGATAGATAGTTAGATTTATAGATAGATAGATAGATAAATAGATAGATAGATAGATAGATAGATAGATAGATAGATAGAGAGAAAGAGAGAGAGAGAGAGAGAAACAGAGATAGAGAAGAGAAAGGAGAGAGAGAGAAAGAGAGAAAGAGAGAGAGATAGAGAGTGAAACAGAGATAGAGAAGAGAGAAGAGAGAAGAGAGAGAGAGAGGGAGAATGAGAGAGAGAGAGAGAGAGAGAGAGAGAGAGAAAGAGAGAGTGAGAGAGAGAGAGAGAGAGAGAGAGAGAGAGAGAGAGAGAGAGAGAGAGAGAGAAGAGAGAGAGAGAGAGAAAGAGAGAGAGAGAGAGAGAGAGAGAGAGAGAAAGAGACAGAGAGAGAAAGAGAGAGCGAGCAAGAGCGAGACCAACAGAGAGACAGTGCCACACAGAGAAAGAAAAAAAGAAAAGAAAAACAAGACAAGACAAGAAAACTCAAAATCAAAAGTAAAACCTAAGCGAGTCACCCCTCCAAAAAAAAAGAAAAGAAAAAAAAGAAGAAAAATCCCGTTTTCTATTGATATCCTTCATATTCGCCAGTGTTAAGATATATTACGCAATAGAGTGTCGGAAACTGTTCGCCCTTATGGATCAATGCGCGTCCCATGTAGATGTATGAGCGGGCATGAAGTTATTGCTATGTTGGTTTAAGGTTTTATGACTTGGTTTTAGCGCCGGGTGTGTTATGCCTCGATACAGAACTGGGTATTGGGTTTCCTTCGTATCATTATGGTCGTGCCTTTGTTATTTGTGCTGGGTTTGAGTTTGGCTTGTGCTTGCGTCCTTGTTTTGTGTGCTTTTGGGACTTGCTTGCATTGGCATATTTTTTTTTTTTTTTTTTTTAGCGTACTCGTCTGTTGATATGTTTTGTATTTTTTTTTCTTTTCCATTTTTTTTTTGTCTTTCTTTTTGTATTAGAATTTGTATGTTTTCGTGTTTGTATTTATTTTGTATTATGTACTGTATTGCTGCGTGATGTTCCTCGATAAATTATCTAAACGTGTTGCAGCAAGTTTTGTTCCGTAATTAACATACTTTTGTATTTATTCTAATTTGTATCAGATCTAGTATGACTGTACTGTCTGCTGAACGGAGCTATGTAATGCCGTGCTTTTATCGGGGTCTGATTTCTTTTTGGCATTTTGGACTAGAAAAAGAAGAATGTCTGTTTTTCTGTGTCCTTGCGTTTGCGTGTCTTTATCTGTCTGTCTAGTTTGATGACGATTATGTTGGGGTGAATGACAGCGCCAACATACGCTCTTTTCTTTCTTTCTTTCTTTCTCTCTTTCTATTTCTCTCTCTATTTATTCCTCTCTCTCTCTCTCTCTCTCTCTTCCTCTTTCTCTCTCTCTCTCATCCTTTCTCTCTCTATCATTTCCTCTCTCTTTATTACTTCCTCTCTCTCTCTTTCTCTGTTTTCCTTTCTCTCTTTACCTCTTCCTCTCTCTCTCCCTTTTCCTTTCTCTCTCTCTCTTCCTTTCTCTCTCTATCCTTTCCTCTCTCTTTATTACTTCCTCTCTCTCTCTCTCTTTTCTGTTTTCCTTTCTCTCTCTCTCTCTTCCCCTCTCTCTCTATCTCTTCTTCTTCTTCTTCTTCTTCTTCTCTCTCTCTCTCTCTCTCGCTCTCGCTCTCTCTCCCTCTCACTCTCCCCCTCTTTCTCTTTCTTCCTCATTCTCTCTCTCTCTCTCTCTCTCTTTCTCTTCCTCTT
>BOPN01004808.1:65000-77500 GCA_017312705.2 Penaeus japonicus
GAGAGGCAGAGGAGAAAGGGAAGTGGCAGAAGGGAGGGAAAGAGAGAGGCAGAGGAGAAAGGGAAGTGGCAGAGGGGAGGGAAAGAGGGAGAAAGAGAAGTACCGGAAGGGAGGGAAAGAGAGAGGCAGAGGAGAAAGGGAAGTGGCAGAAGGGAGGGAAAGAGAGAGGCAGAGGAGAAAGGGAAGTGGCAGAGGGGAGGGAAAGAGGGAGAAAGAGAAGTACCGGAAGGGAGGGAAAGAGAGAGGCAGAGGAGAAAGGGAAGTGGCAGAAGGGAGGGAAAGAGAGAGGCAGAGGAGAAAGGGAAGTGCCAGAAGGGGGGGGAAGAGGGAGAAAGAGAAGTACCGGAAGGGAGGGAAGGAGGGAGGCAGGGGGAAAGGGAAGTACCGGAAGGGAGGGAAGGAGGGAGACAGGGAGAATGTTAAGTACCGGAAGGGAGGGAAGGAGGAAGACAGGGGGGGAAAGGGAAGTGCCAGAAGGGAAGGAAAGGAGCATAAGAATATCCTCATCACCCACACATAACCGCAAGTTTATTTAAAGACTTTAAGATCGCTAATGAGCGCCGGAGCGAAGGGACATTGCAAGAACAAGAGCAAGTGTCAAGTCATGATACATAAACCCAACGCACGCCCCTCTCCCCTCTCCCCTCTCCCCTCTCCAGCCACACGGGCGGGACCTGAGTCAGCCCTGGCTATGGTTGCGTAAGCACACGAGGACTGTGACCTTTGTTCATCGCAGAGAATGTTCATATGCAACAGATATACAAGCGTGTACAATTTCTAGCGGCACGCCTTTTGAACACGTTGCGCGTCTGCACCTTTATAAAACACGAAGTAAATATCAACTTTTTTTTTGCCGTGCATAAAAAAAAGAAAAGAAACGAAAAGAAAAACTTTATTCGTCATGTCATTCCCGCAAAACCCTTTACCTTTTTTTCATTTTTTTTAATTTACATTCAGGATCGCTCAGCCAACACAACACGTAACATCAAAGGCAACATGAACACATTAAACTTCACTCTTTTTCCCTGTGACATTTCAATGTATTCTGGAATAGTCTAAAATATCTCTATTGCTTCAGCGAACTCGTTTACATATATATATTTTTCTTTAATATTCCTATTAATTTTTCGTTCTCACGTAGTTCTTTTTTTTTGGTCGTTGTTGAAATATGGGTTTTTATTTATCTTTCACATCCCTGGGAAGTGATATGCCAACGGTAGAATATATATACGCATATATATATACACATACACATATATTTATATCTGTGTGTGTGTGTGTGTGTGTGTGTGTGTGTGTGTGTGTGTGTGTGTGTGTGTGTGTGTGTGTGTGTGTGTGTGTGTGTGTGTGTGTGTGTGTGTGTGTGTGTGTGTGTGTGTGTGTGTGTTCTCTTTTCCACATCTATATCCATATTTACTTATGCTTTTATTTTTGCAGATGCTGTTGGACAAGAGGTCATTTCCAGTGCCTGCTACCTGCCCAGTACTGATCCAGGTAAGATACATAAATAATTCTATTATTGTGTATATTGCACGCATGCACGCACGCACACGCACACGCACACACAAACACACATACGCGAACAAAACCCAACACAACACAACGCCTAAAATTCCTCTCACGTCATAAAAAAAAAATAATAAATAAATAAATAAACTAAACAAAGAAAAAACAAGAAAAAACAAATAAAACATAACCAAAACTTTCCACAGGTAAGAACGAGAACAACAACAACAGCACGGAAGCGACCCACGGCAATATAAACGGGAATGAAACAGCTTTGGCAACAGACTACTGCAGTTTCTCGCCCAACCACGCTCTGTGTCGCTATTCGGCTGACAAAGCTGGGCCCAAATGCGTCAAGGTAAGAGGGAAGCAGATAGATGGATATAGAGATAGATAGATAGAGTGGGTTATGAGTGTAAATATACATACATACATGCATACACACTAAACACACACACACACACACACACACACACACACACACACACATAAATATATATATATATATATATATATAAATATTTATATATATACATATATACATACATACACACATATACATGCACAATCATTCACATACACACACAAAGATAAAGATAAAAAAAGATTAAGATAAATATTAAGATAAAGAGAGAGAGAGAGAGAGAGAGAGAGAGAGAGAGAGAGAGAGAGAGAGAGAGAGAGAGAGAGAGAGAGAGAGAGAGAGAGAGAGAGAGAGAGAGAGAGAGAGAGAGAGAGAGAGAGAGAGAGAGAGAGAGAGAGAGATGGAGAGAAAGATAGAAAGAGAGAGAGAGAGAGAAAGAGATGGAGAGAGAGATTGAGAGAGATTGAGAAAGAGAGAAAGAGAGAGAGATTGAGAGAGAGAGAGAGAGAGAGAGAGAGAGAGAGATGGAGAGAAAGAGAAAGAGAAAGAGAAAGAGAGAGAGAGAGAGATGGAAAGAAAGAAAGAAAGATAGAAAGAATGAAAGAAAGAGAAGGACAGATAACTAGAAAGAGAAAGCGAACGAGCCAAAGAGCCAAAGAGCCAAAGAGCCAAAGAGCCAAAGAGCCTTCACCAGCACCAGCACCTGGCCGACCCACCCAACCCACCCGACACTCGCGCCTTCGGTGAATAATGAAGATCCACAAAAGCCTTCGCCACTCGCGTCACTCAGCCGGTCCGAGAACGACATGGAAAAGACCCGCTTCGGATACGCGGTTTCCGGTCGTCCGAGGCTGTTTGGCTTTCTCTCGTGGGCGTGGGCGTGGGCGAGGTGGCGGTCTTGTTCTCTGTCGCTCATGGCGGGCGGGTTGGGCTGCTCCTTGCTTTATTCTCTCTCTCTCTTTTACTCTCTTTCTCTTGCTGTCTCTCTATCTTTCTTGCTGTCTCTCTCTCTTATCTCTCTCTCTCTCTCTCTCTTTCTTGCTGTCTCTCTCTCACTCTCTCTCTCTCTCTTTCTCCCTTGCTGTCTCTCGCTTTCTCGTTTAATTTCGGTCTCTCTCTCTTTCTCGTTTTCTTCTTTTGTCTCTCTCTTTCTTGTTTTCTCTCGTTTTCTCTCTCTCTCATTTATTCGGCTTTTCTTTCTCATCCTCTCTCTCCCCCTCTCTCTTCCTCCTCCCTCTCTTACCCTCTCTTACATATTATACGAAATCGTGAACTAGTATCGATAGATATCAACAGATAGATAGACCGATCGATAGACATCACGAGTATTTTGCCCCCGCTTCTTGCAAGACGAATACAATGAATAATAAAAAGAAGGAAAAAAAAGCTTCATATTGCATTAGATTTATATCAATAGATATATAAACATCGCTAGCTATGGTGAAGTGCTAGTCAAATAGTGTTTCTGATTTTTAGAAGGCGGATTCATTTAATATGCATATTGCACGTCTACATGTTGCAACAAGGGGAGTTGGAAATCACGAATCAGTATTGATAGATAGCATAGATAAATACACAAACAGACGCGATGGAAAATTATCAATTTGTTTCATCTATTTTTTTTAAAGGCGGAATCGTGCAATATTCACGCGAAAAATGCACCATGCGCTTCTGTACTGCAACAAGTAGATATCAATAGATAGACAGAAATAAATACGTCAATTCATATGCAAAATATTAATCAATAAAGTGCTTCTTCTAGGGCATAACCACCTAACATAAACACGAGTAAAAAAACAAAAACAAAAAGAAAACATACGCTTCAATATTGCACAATCCGAAATTGCCAATCAATACCGATCCAATATACGACCCGAACGCAAGTCATGCAACAAAAACATCCACACTCCATCTCTTTCATGCACACACACACACACACGCCCGGCTGCTCAAACATCCACACTCCATCTCTCCACCATGCGCCGTGCCGTCAGAAACACACTTCCGTATCCCCAGGTATTATATATGTCTTGCTCAAACAAAAGTGGAGGGACTTATCCACCTTAAGACGTGATACATATTTTATTCGCGTTATGACACAGTATACCTTCGCTTTCTCCGTTTTCTTTTTTTTTTTTGTGGGCGGAGTCGAGGCAAAGAAAACGGGAAATGGGGAGGTTTCTTTTATTTTTTTATTCATCGTTTCAATACATATTTTTTGATATTGGAGTGCCCCGAGGTCATATTTCTGGAAAAGAAAATATGAAAGGAGCTTTTTTTATCCTTCTTTTTTTCTGTATCTTGAAGACGAATTTATTATGTAAGGAGGTAAAGTCTTCTAGGTTGAGGCGAAGAATCCTCGGGTGGGGTGGGGTGGGGTGAGGGGTGAGGGGAGGGGGGGGGTATATGGTAATGGGTTGGGGTAGGAGGAGGAGGAGGAGAAGGGAGGAGGGGGTAAGGGAGGGTAAATTCTCTTGCGCTTTTTCGGTTTTGTTTCGTTCTTTTATCATCTCTTTACCCTCCTCTCTCCTCCGCTATTTGTCTTCTTATGCCTCCACCTTGTCTTTATTCTTCTCTTCATCTTCTCCCTCCTCCTTATCTTCTTTCTCCTTCTTCTCCCTCCTCCTTATCTTCTTTCTTCTTCTTCTCCCTCCTCCTTATCTTCTTTCTTCTTCTTCTCCCTCCTCCTTATCTTCTTTCTCCTTCTTTTTTACCCTCCACCCTCTCCTCCTCCTCCCCCTTCCTTTCTTCTTCCTCCGCTTTTCCCTCTTCTTCTTTTTCTTCCTCCACTAAATTCTCCATCGCCTCCTCTTCCTCCTATTTTACCTCCCCCTATTCCATCTCCTTTTATTCCTCTTTTTCATCACTACTTCTACTTCATCACTACTGTCATCCAATGGTTCCTGGGGTACCGTGGGCAAAATATAACACGACAAAATCTACGGATGCGACACGCCATCGTTTCAAAGTATGACATTTTAATAAGATGAAGAAATAGACGAAGGAGAAGAAGACAAAGAGGAAGGAGATGGAGAAGATGGAAAAAGAGAAGAAGAACAAGAAGAAGAAGGTGAAGCAGACGAGAGAGAAAAAAAAAAATATATATATATGTATATCTGCAAGCTAAACCCACAAGAACGTGCATTTGCAATTGAAAACCGCGTTCACCGTTTCTTCACCGCCAACCACAGAACGCCTATGGAACGGCTATTAAAAGAGAAAGGGTGCCAAATGGAGAGAGCCAAGAAAAGGGAAAGGCTGCCAAAGGGAGAGAGCCAAGAAAAAGGAAAGGGTGCCAAAAGGAGAGAGCCAAGAACAGGAAAAAGGGTGCCACAGGGAGAGAGCCAAGAAAAGGGAAAGGGTGCCAAAGGGAGAGAGCCAAGAAAAGAGAAAGGTGTACCAAGGGAGAGAGCCAAGAAAAAGGGAAAGGGTGCCAAAGGAGAGAGCCAAGAAAAGAGAAAGGTGCTCAAAGAGAGAGAGCCAAGAAAAGAGAAAGGGTGCCAAAGGGAGAGAGCCAAGAAAAGAGAAAGGGTGCCAAAGGGAGAGAGCCAAGAAAAGGGAAAGGGTGCCAAAGGGAGAGAGCCAAGAAAAGAGAAAGGGTGCCAAAGGGAGAGAGCCAAGAAAAGGGAAAGGGTGCCAAAGGGAGAGAGCCAAGAAAAGAGAAAGGGTGCCAAAGGGAGAGAGCCAAGAAAAGGGAAAGGGTGCCAAAGGGAGAGAGCCAAGAAAAGGGAAAGGGTGCCAAAGGGAGAAAGCCAAGAAAAGGGAAAGGGTGCCAAAGGGAGAGAGCCAAGAAAAGGGAAAGGGTGCCAAAGGGAGAGAGCCAAGAAAAGGGAAAGGGTGCCAAAGGGAGAGAGCCAAGAAAAGGGAAAGGGTGCCAGAGGGAAAGAGCCAAGAAAAGGGAAAGGGTGCCAAAGGGAGAGAGCCAAGAAAAGGGAGAGGGTGCCAAAGGGAGAGAGCCAAGAAAAGGGAAAGGGTGCCAAAGGGAGAGAGCCAAGAAAAGGGAAAGGGTGCCAAAGGGAGAGAGCCAAGAAAAGGGAAAGGGTGCCAAAGGGAGAGAGCCAAGAAAAGGGAAAGGGTGCCAAAGGGAGAGAGCCAAGAAAAGGGAAAGGGTGCCAAAGGGAGAGAGCCAAGAAAAGGGAAAGGGTGCCAAAAGGAGAGAGCCAAGAAAGGGGAAAGGCTGCCAAAAGGAGAGAGCCAAGAAAATGTAAATGGTGCCAAAGGGAGAGAGCCAAGAAAATGTAAAAGGTGCCAAAGGGAGAGAGCCAAGAAAATGTAAATGGTGCCAAAGGGAGAGAGCCAAGAAAAGGGAGAGAGCCAAGAAAAGGGAAAGGGTGCCAAAGGGAGAGAGCCAAGAAAAGGGAAAGGGTGCCAAAGGGAGAGAGCCAAGAAAAGGGAGAGGGTGCCAAAGGGAGAGAGCCAAGAAAAGGGAAAGGCTGCCAAAGGGAGAGAGTCAAAAAAAGGGAAAGGGTGCCACAGGGAGAGAGCCAAGAACAGGAAAAAGGGTGCCAAAGGGAGAGAGCCAAGAAAAGGGAAAGGGTGCCACCGAAAGGGCTACGTGTTTAAGGTGCCATCACTGAAAATAGTCCGATATAGTCAATCCGCTTTGTCAAGAAGTTAACAAGTTAAGGTCGAAAGTTTCGGTGCAAGTTAAAAGACAGTGTGTTGAGTGACAATGACGATGGTAATAGTGATATTGATAATAATGATATTAATGATAATGATAATGATGATGATATTAATGATAATGATAATGATGATAATATTTATGACAATGATCATGATGATAATAGTGATAATAATAATAATGATATTAATGATAATGATAATGATGATATTAATGATAATGATAATGATGATAATATTTATGACAATGATCATGATGATAATATTAATGATAATGATAATGATGATGATATTAATGATAATGATAATGATGATAATATTTATGACAATGATCATGATGATAATATTAATGATAATGATAATGATGATAATATTAATGATAATGATAATGATGATAATATAAATGATAATGATAATGATGATAATATTAATGATAATGATAATGATGATATTAATGATAATGATAATGATGATAATATTTATGACAATGATCATGATGATAATATTAATGATAATGATGATAATATTAATTATAATGATGATAATATTAATGATAATAATAATGATGATGATATTAATGATAATGATAATGGTGATAATATTAATGATAATGATAATGATGATAATATTAATGATAATGATAATGATAAAATTAGTGATGATGATAATGATGTTGATATTAAAGATAATGATAATGATGATAATAATAGTAGTAGTCGTAGTAATAATAATTACAAAAATAATGATAATAATGAGTAATAACGAATAATGGTATTAATAAAAAATGGTAATACCGTGATGATGATGTTAATAATAATAAAAACAACAATAAAAGCAATGACAATATCAATACCAATAGCCAGAGCGCTGTTAATAGTAATAATAGAAATAATGATGAAGATAATGAAAAACATTGATAATGATAAGTAATATACACAATGAAAATGAAGAAAATTAAAATAATGACAACAATAAATAAAATGATGATACTACTATTACTGCTGCTACTACTACTACTAATAATAATAATGATTATATTAATGATAATTATGAAAATGATAATGGGGATAATGATAACAATAATAATAATAATAACAATAATAATGATCATCATCATGATTATCATGATAATCATAATAATAATAATAACAAAAATAATATCAATAATAATAAGAATAATAATGATCATTATCATGATTATGATAATGATCATAATCATAATAATAATGATAATAATAATTATCACCATCATAATAATCATATTACAATAATGACAATGATTCGAAAAATGATAACAACAATAACGATGACAAATAATTAAAACTAAAACTCATGCCATTACTGCAACTACAACCACAACTTCCCCTACTACAACTACTACTATTTCCCCTACCACCACAACAACAACTACTACTACAACAACTAGTACTTCTAACAATAACCCATCCGTTTCTAGAATACACATTTCATAGTTTTAGAGTTCGGAAAATAGAAAAGAAAAAGGAAATGCTGTTGGGTCGACGTACCCTCATCTCCTAAGGCATCTGGTCCCCCCTTCCCCCCTCCCCCCCTCCTTCCTGTCTAAGAAAAAAAACAACAACAACAACGTTATACCAGATAAAAGTTTTATTTCTTCTGGGTAATGTGTGTGTGTGGGGGTGGGGTGGGGTGGGGTGGGGGTTGTGTGTGTGTGTGGGGGTGGGGTGGGGTGTGTGGTGGTGTGTGTGTGTGTGTGTGTGTGTGTGTGTGTGTGTGTGTGTGTGTGTGTGTGTGTGTGTGTGTGTGTGTGTGTGTGTGTGTGTGTGTATGTATGTATATATACATGTATGTATGTGTGCATATATATAAATAAATATATATATATATATATATATATATATATATATATATATATATATATATATATATATATATATATATATATATATATATATTTGTGTATGTATGTGTATATATATACACCTTTGTTTATTTTCATATAATTTACACAGCACAGCCGTTTATCAGATGCCAATATTTTCTTTCATTTTTTCATTATTTACCAATCTCTCACCAATCATAAAAAAACTCACCTAAATCGACTCTAATCACCTCTCTCTCTCTCCCTTCACCTCCCCCACACACTCCCTCCTTCCTCACCTCCCCTCCCCCTCCCCCCACACTCCCTCCCTCCCTTCCCCTTCCCCACACACTCCCTCTCCCTTCCTCCCTCCCCCCCCACACTCCCTCTGCCTCCCCCTTTCCCCCTCCCCCACACACTCCCCTCCCCTCCACACACTCCCTCCCCTCCCCTTCCCCCCACACACTCCCTCTCCCTTCCTCCCCTCCCCCCCACACACTCCCTCTCCCTCCCCTTCCCTCCCCCCCCCACTCCCTCTCCCTCCCCTCCCCTCCCCCCACACACACTCCCTCTCCCTCCCCCCACACACTCCCCTCCCATCCACACACTCACTCTCCCTTCCCCTCCCCTCCCCCCACACACTCACTCTCCCTTCCTCCCCTCCCCTTCCCCTCCCCCTTTTCCCCTTCCTCCCATCCCCTCCCCCTTTTCCCCTTCCCCCACACACTCCCTCTCCCTTCCCTCCCCTTCCTTCCCTCCCTTCCCCTCCCCCTTTTCCCCTTCCCCCACACACTCCCTTCCTCCCTCCCCTCCCCTCCCCCCCACACACACTACCTCTCCCTCCCCCTCCCCTCTCTCCCGCTCCCCCCCACACTCAACAGCCTCTGAAGATAGGCCTATCCGCCCAGGAGAAGACGGAAGCCCTCAGGATCCACAACGAACTCCGCCTTCGGGTCGCCAAGGGGGAGGTGCGGAGGGGGCAGCCGGGACCCCAACCCCCAGCGGCGGATATGATGGAGTTGGTGAGTAAAAAAAAAAATGGGGGGGGGGGGCTGGGGATTGGGGAAGGATTGATGGAGGAAGGGGGAGGGGGGTGCGGGAAGGAGGGAGGAAGGGAGGGAGGGGGGATATGGGGAGGAGGGAGGGAGGGGGAATTTGGGAAGGGAGGGAGGGAAGGAAGAGGGGGAAGGAAGGAGGGAGGGAGGGAGGGGGAATATGGGAAGGAGGGAGGGAGGGAGGGGGGATATGGGAAGGAGGGAGGGAGGGAGGGGGGATATGGGAAGGAGAGAGGGAGGGAGGGAGGGAGGGAGGAATATGGGAGGGAGGAGGAATATGGGAAGGGAGGGAGGGAATGGGGAAGGAGGGAGGGGAGGGAGGAAAGGAGGGACGGAGGGAGGGAAGGGAGAGGGGGAAGAAAGGAGGGGGAGGGGGAATATGGGAAGGGAGGAAGGGAGGTGGGAGGGAAGGTGGAAGGGGGAAGGAAGGTGGAAGGGGAAAGGGAGGTGGGAGGAAAGGGAGAAACAGTGTGAGAGAGAGAGGGGTGTGGAGGATAGGGGGAGGGGAGGGAGAGGAGGAAGGAGGGACAGGGTGAGTATGAGAGGGGAAGGACAGGGAAAGAAGGAAGGAGGGAGGAGAAAGGAGGGGGAGGGGGAGCGGGGGAGGGAGGAAAGGAGACGGGAAGTGGAGGAGGGAGAGGGGGTAGTGGAGGAGGGAGAGGGGGTTGTGGAGGAGGGAGAGGGGGAGTGGAGGGGGGGGAGGGGGTAGTGGAGGAGGGAGAGGGGGAGTGGAGGGGGGAGCGAAGGGGGGAGTGGAGAGGGGATAATTGAGAATGATGGAGGGGGAGGGGGAGGAGGGGGGAAAGGGAAAGGGAGGGAAAGGTATACATGGGAAAGCACAGGGAGAGAAGGTAGGAGATATGGTAAGAAAGAGAGAGAGAGTGAGAATGAGGGAAAAGGTAGAGTAAGGAGGGAGTGTCCAGAGGGAAGGAGAGGAGAGTACGAGGGAGGGAAGGGAGGGAGGAAGGGAGAATGTGCTAGAGAGAGGGAGGGGGAGTGTGTGAGGGTGGAGGTGAGGGGAGAGATAAGAAAGAAGGAGAGGGGTGAGATAAAGACAAAAAGGGGAGAGGGAAAAAAGGGTTATTAATCCAGAGAAATTTCAGATATTTCTCTCTCACCCATTTTGACATTCTTTCTCGTTTTTTTTCTCTCTCACTCTTTTTACCTTTCTCTCTCTCTCTCTCTCTTTTTCTCATTTTGCCATTCTCTCTCTCTCTCTCACACACATTTTACCTTTCTCTCTCTCTCTCTCTCTCTCTCTTTTCCTCATTTTGCCATTCTCTCTCTCTCTCACACACACATTTTACCTTTCTCTCTCTCTCTCTCTCTCTCTCTCTCTCTCTCTCACTTAGATCACTTCATTGATCTTCCGTGTCTTCTTATCTTATCTCTCCCGCCTTGTGTCCTTTCTTCGCGCTCGGATCTCTCTTTTTGTCTCTGTCTCTCTCTTTCCTCTTCTTGTTCCTCCTCCTTTTCTTCTTGTTCTTGTTCTGCTTATCCTACTATCCCCCTTCTCTTCCTCCTACCTTCTACTTCTACTCCTCCTCTTCTTCTTCTTCTTCTTCAGTTTCCTCCTTTTCTTCCTCTCCTTCTCCTTCCTCCTCCTCGTTGTATAACTAATCGTACTCTTCTTCTTCTGCTTCTCTCCTCCCCCTTCTATTCTTCTTCTTCCTCTTCTTCTTCTTCTTCTTCTTCTTCTTCTTCTTCTTCTTCTTCTTCTTCTTCTTCTTCTTCTTCTTCTTCTTCTTCTTCTTCTTCTTCTTCTCCTCCGCTACTCAACAACACATCAACAGGCAGTCTTAGGGCTAAAAATGACACTCCTTGCAAGATGAAATTGATGATGATAGCAACAATAATGATGCTATTATTGTCACTAGTTTAAGATGAAAATAATGTTGATAAAGATGATCATAAGACGTAACAGTCAAGTTAATTTCCGATGTATTCACAACCAGAGGAGATAGCAGTTCTTTATATTTCCCCTCTGCTTTATCTCCCATTATCTTCCTCTTCCTCATCTCCATCTTCATCCGTTTTTCATGTCTCTCTATTCTCCTTCTTTACGCTCTCGGTCTTCTCCACTAAAGTATCATTATTGCCATCATTATCATCATCGTTAATTTATCATCTATCATCCTCTTCTCTTCCTCTTATCATCTCTTCTTCCCCCTCATTTTTTTTTATCAAGATTTCTCTCTTCCTCCTTCATTCTTCTTTTATTAAGATTTCCCTTTCCCCTTACTCCTCCTCCTCCTCTTCCTGTTTCTTGTCCTCTGTCTTTCTTGTTTCCCCTGTTTTATCAGGCATTACCCTTATCCCCTCTTTCATCCTCTTTCTCCTTCTCTTCAGACACTTCCCTGGGCAAGACACAATCTTTAAGTAGTTTCTTCATAATCGCCATACTTTCTTTTTCTTCTTCTTCTTCCTCCTCCTCCTTGCTCTGTTATCAGCTCTCCTTCTCCTCCCCATTCTCATCTCTGCTATTTATCCGTCCATTTTTTTATTTTTTTTTTTTTTTTTGACAATAAATGACCTTCTCCTTCGTCTCCTCTCCTCTTTTCCCTTCTTCTCGTCCCCTCTTCGTTCTCTTTTTCTCTCCTCCTCCTATCACCTCCCCTCCTCCTCCCTCCCTCCCTACTCCTCTAATAACTACGTCCTTTTCCCCCTCCCTCCTCCTCCTCTTCTTCCTCCATCCCCTCCCTTCCCCATCCTCCCACCCCTCCATCCCTCCCATCCCACCTAACTCCTCATCCTTCCCTCTTCCTCCTTCCATCCTCTACCTCTCTCCCTCCCTCTCTCTTCCTCCTTCCATCACCTCCCTCCTCCTCCTCCTCCTTCCATCACTTCCCTCCCTCCGCTCCCTCCTCCTCCTCCTCCATCCTCCTCCTCCTCCATCCTCCCTCCCCCTCCATCCTCCTTCCTCCTCCTACTCCCACCCAGGCTTCTTCTTCCTCCTTCCACCACCTCCCTCCCTCTCCCCCTCCCATTCCACCTTCCTCCTCATCCCTCCCCTCCCTCCTCCTCCACCCTTCTTCCCTCCCCTCCCTCCTCCACCCCCTTCCCCATCCTCCCACCCGTCCATCCCATCTACATCCACATCCCTCCCTCTTCC
>BOPN01004808.1:92500-95000 GCA_017312705.2 Penaeus japonicus
GGGGGGAGGAGAGAGGGAGGAAAGAGGGAGGAGAGAGGGAGAGGAAAGAAGGAGGAGAGGGGGACGAGGGAGGGAGGAGAGGGAGGGCTCAATGAATAGGCGTGGGGCGGGTCTTAAAGATCCTTCTCCCACGCGTTGGTCGAGGACCGTGTTTGCCAATCAGGAGGATAGCAAAAGGGGTAAAGCTCCCTCGAAATTTATGGAGACTCTGTGATGGCTTTTGGAAGAGAGGGAGAGGGGAAGAGGGGAGAAGAGGGGAGAAGAGGGGAGAAGAGGAGAGAAGATGAGAGAAGAGGGGAGAAGAGGTGAGAAGGGGGGGAAGGTGAAGGAATGGAGGTAGAGGAGGTCGAGTAGGAAGAATTAGACGAAGAGGAAGAGAGGGAGAGAAGAAGAGGGGAGAAGAGGGAAGAAGAGGTGCGAAGAGGGGAGAAGGGGGGAAGGTGAAGGAATGGAGGTAGAGGAGGTCGAGTAGGAAGAGGAGGAGGAGGAGGAAGGATTAGACGAAGAGGAAGAGAGGGAGAGAAGAAGAGGGGAGAAGAGGTGAGAAGGGGGGGAAGGTGAAGGAATGGAGGTAGAGGAGGTCGAGTAGGAAGAGGAGGAGGAGGAAGAATTAGACGAAGAGGAAGAGAGGGAGAGAAGAAGAGGGGAGAAGAAGGGAGAAGAGGAGAGAAGAGGGAAGAAGAGGTGAAGGGGGGAAGGTGAAGGGAATGGGAGGCAGAGGGGGTAGAGAAGGAAGAGGGGGAGGAGGAGGAAGAATTTAGACAAAGAGGAAGAGAGAGGGAGAGAAGAAGAGGGGGAAGAGGGTAAGAAGGGGGAAGGTGAAGGAATGGAGGCAGAGGAGGTAGAGGAGGTAGAGGAGGAGGAGGAAGAATTAGACGAAGAGGAAGAGAGGGAGAGAAGAAGAGGGGAGAAGAGGGAAGAAGAGGTGAGAAGGTGGGGGGGAGAAGGTGAAGGAATGGAGGTAGAGGGGGTAGAGAAGGAAGAGGGGGAGGAGGAGGAAGAATTAGACGAAGAGGAAGAGAGGGAGAGGAGAAGAGGGGAGAAGTGGGGGGAGGTGAAAGAATGGAAGTATAGGAGGAGGAGGAGGAGGAGGAGGAGGAGGAGGAGGAGGAGGAGGAGGAGGAAGAATTAGATGAAGAGGAAGAGAGGAAGAAAAGAAGAGGGGTGAGGGGGAAGGTGAAGGAAAGGAGGTAAAGGAGGAGGAAGAAATAGATATAGAGGAAGAGGAAGAGAAACGAAATGAAGAAGAACAGAAAAGAAAATGGAGGCGAGAAAAAAATCAAGGAATGGAAGAGTAGGAAGAGGAAGATGAGTGAGAGGATATGGGAGAAGGAGAAGGAAGGATTAGATGGAGAGAATGAGGAAGAGGGAGAAGGAGACATTGAAGGAGAGGAGTAGGAAGGGATAAAAGAAGAGGAGGAGAAAGAATAAAAAGAGGTAGATAAGGAAATAGAAAAAAAGAAAAGAAAAGAAAAACTAAGTAATAGGGAAATCGAAAATAGAATTAAAAAAAACAAAAAAAACAATACAAGAGGACGAACAAGAAAGATAAAAAAAATGAAACACTATACCCTCTCATTAATCAAAAATAAATAAATAAATAAATAGATAAAATAAACAAAAAACAAAAAACAAAAAAAACAAAACAAAAAATACAGCAACCCAAATTACCCCCACCCCCCTCCATTGATTTGATTAGAAATTAGCATCTCATATTCCCACGCCCTCATAACGGCGTCGGCATTCATGGCACGCCTCGCTTCTCCTCGCCCAAGTGACTCCTGGGTAATTTTTTCCCCCTTTTGGTAATAGAGAAGTTTTATTTTAACTTTAAGGGGAATTGGTTGTAAATTGAGAGAGTGAGAGAGGGGGTGGGAGGGAGGGAAGGAGGGAGGGATGTGGGCGGGAGGGAGGGAAGGAGGGAGGTGGTGGGGAGGAGGGATGGAGGAGAGGGAAAGGGGGAGAGAGGGGGAGTGAGTGAGTGTTTGAGTGAGGGAGGAGGAAGAGAGCGAGAACGAAATAGAGAGAGAGAGAGAGAGAGAGAGAGAGAGAGAAGAGACAGAGAGAGAGAGAGAGGAGAGAGAGAGGGGAGGGAGAGAAAGAGAGAGAGAGAGGAGAGAGAAGAGACAGAGAGTGAGAAAGGGAGAGAAAGAGAGAGAAAAAGAAAGGGAAAGAAAGGGAGAGAAAGAGAGAGAAAGAATGAGAGATGTCTGTGATAATATTTGAGTATCCATAATTATCTGCTAGAGCCTACGAGTATCTGTGACTGTCTGTGAAGTATCCGTGAATGTCTGTATGATGATAGGAGAAAGCGGAAGTCAGGAAAAACAAAAGGACACGCGGTTTTCATACATATTTGCTGGAATTCATTTTAGTGCAATCGCCGAGTCAATGGGTTTATTCATAAAGGCCATTCTTTATGACCCAGGCGATGGGGTGGTGGGGTGGGGGGGATGCAGGTACAGGGAGACAAGTTGGGAAGACAGATGGACAGATAGAT
>BOPN01004809.1:2500-17345 GCA_017312705.2 Penaeus japonicus
TTCCTGACCTCGACAGTTGCAAGCCAAGTTGCAAGTTGGCCAGCCAGCCAGCCCGAGGATCTGCATCTCCTTGCAACAGTGAGGAAGGACGAAGAGCAATTGCACGTTGAAGGGAAATGCAACTTTAAAGACCAAGAAAAGAGTGCGGTGGAAATGACTGGAGGCGATCTTGCTTGTTCCTGCAAGAATTAAAGAATAAGAAGTAAAAAAAAAAAGAAAAAAAAGTAAAAGAAAAAAGTAAAAAAAAAAAAAAGATATTAAAAAGAGATATTAACTTGTTTTTAATTGATATTGATATTGATTGTTCTTGCACGTTCCTGCAAGAATTAAAGAATTAAAGAATAAAAGAAATAAAAATAAAAATAAATAAAAAGAGATATTAACTTGTTAGTAAATGATATTGATATTAATTGATCTTGCTCGTTCCTGCAAGAATTAAAGAATAAAAAAGAATAAAAAGAAGAAAAAAAAAGAAGAAAAATAAAAATAAAAAATAAAAAGAGATATTAACTCGTTAGTAATTGATACTGATATTAATTGATCTTGTTCGTTCCTACAAGAATTAAAGAATAAAAAAAAAAAAAAAAAAAAAACATACTAAACACACATGCAATATAAACAAATATTAACTTGTTATGCATTTATCAAGAATACACATGCATACCTATACACACAATGTTCATAAAAAGAACATGAAGGATGTTTGTTCTCTTACAGTCGTGATCAGGTTTTTGAACTTCAGTTTTATAGAATGGTGTAAGTGACTAATGAAGTTTCTGTTTTGTAAATATGTGAAGTAAGTACTTGGGACAGTGGCCTTTTATCAGTATTTTGTAACAGCAGTAACATGCTGCCTTTGAGGATCAGATGTTCTCTTACGGAGGACAAGAACATAAGACCTACACCAATACTGTTGTTGGGAATCTTCTTGCTTTGCACAGTTGCACACCACACCAATCATGTCTATTGAGATGCTCTGTGCATCTTTTTTTTTTTTTTTTTTTTTTTTTTTTTTTTTTTTTTTTTTTTTTTTTTTTTTTTTTTTTTTCTTTTCTTTTCTTTTCATTTTTCTTTTCTCTTCTCTTCTCTTCTCTTCTCTTCTCTTCTTTTCTTTGCTTTGTCTCACCCTCTCTCTCTTATTTTTTTTTCTTTGGGAGTGGTATGCCTTGGTTGATCCTGATGTTGTTAAATTCCAGTGGACTTTTTTTCTTTTTTTCTAGTCAAGAGTCAGATCCAAGTGTTCTGGACTTATTTGTGTAAGGTAAGAAATGCCTGGCATATTGGGTAGGTCTTGTGCAAGGCTTAGGGGGAAGTTGGCGCATGTCCATATATATATATATATCGTCTTTCCAAATTGTTTTTTAGTAGAGGCTTTTTCTAGTATATGTCTCATGGAAACCTTACATATTTTGGATAGCCTTCCTATTCCTTACTGGAGATCTGACTGCCTTTTAGATACTATGTAACTGGGACATATTGGTACATGGGGAATGATTTAAAAGGCTGATGTTATAAGACTGAATGTGAAATGCAAACCATGTGAGGTGCATACTAGAGATACTGTTATGTCATGTCATGTCAACCAGAACACAGTATTCCAAAAAGCTTTTTTTCATTTATTTCTTCTCTTGATGATCTATTTTACTATTTTTTTTTTTTATATATTTCTTTGTCTGAAAGCTCTTTCCAGAAGAGAGTGGGGTGACAGTCAAGTGTTATTGATATGGTTATAGGATGGAACAAGATAAAAGCTTTACTTTTGAATTGTGGCTGTTGTTTTAGCTCTGTAATTTATTTTCTAGATGGTCATGAAAAATAAAATGCCACGTGTACATTGCTTTGTTGCTCTGTGCTATGTAAGCCTGCTTAGAGACAGTATGTGCAGAAATTGTCTGGCTTTTGTGTTGATGTACAAATTGCTGCCCTTGTTAGATGTAGCCCGTGCAAAGCTTCCTAGATATATATTTTTTCCCTGATATCTGTCATTTTTTCATGATTGAAAACCATATATGAACTATGATTTTTCAGACAGTTAAGGTTATTTTTTATTAGTGATTAAGCAAAAAGAATGATGCAATGACAGTTCATGATAGTATATGTAACTTTTTTTCTTCACTTTATTGGAAGTGATGCAGTGTTTTTGTTGTTGCTGTTTTGATATATTTTATTGTATAAGAGTCACTAACCTCAAAGAGAAGTTTTAACTACTGTCAAAAACTTTGATGAGAATAGCCCATAGCTGTAGGAAGATAGTAACTAATCAGAATGTTCTATACTACCAATAGCCAGATAGAATCGAGCCTACTGTCTCTACGCAAGTTAGTGTCAGAGACAAGGAAACGCACCACAAGTCCACAGACTTCGACCACAAACCTCGACCTGGGCACCTGCGAGAAGCTTTGATTGTTGTTGTTGTTTTCCTTCTCCTTTCCCCTCCCCCTCCTATGAAGTAAAAAAAAGAAAGTGAAAAGAAATAAAAAGATTGAAAGATATATGTAGAAAAAAAAATTGAATCACATACCGTGAGTTGATGTGACGAAGATCCAGGTTTGAGGTGAAGATCAGTCTAGCGGAAGACGAGCCAAAGTGAATGAGGACTTTGTCTGCTTTGGGAATTCAGAGAGAGAAAGAGGATCAGTTGCTTATCCATTTCATGAGTTCACTATATTTACAGTAAATTGTTTATTATATCTTTATAGAATTTGTTGAGGAGAATTGTATTTTCTCAGCAACAGTTGTTTTATTTATATTTTGTAAAGTCTTTTTTCATGAATTCACATCTTATTAAGTTGATGCAAATATAGAGCAGTCCTCTCAAATCACACGATTTTAAAAAAGCTAATGATTTTAATAACCAGTCTTCTCATTTAGTTAAAAAAAAAGAAAAAGAAAAAAAAAATTATCTTCCTTCACCTTTAATCTTGTTTGTGTGACGACAAGCAATATGTATTATGACGACTCCATAGTTCCATATCGTAAGTGCTCATGAATATCTCCTTGATCTTAACCTCGAGCATTCTTTGTGCCTTAGTGAGAGTTATTGTTATTTTACCGGACTGACTTTGAAGTGATACAGAATATATGTACTGTATGTGTGTGTCTGTGTACATGTTTCAGTTTCTTTGCATAAAAATGGCTTGTATAAACTAATGCAGATCTTAAGTGTTTTCTGTAGGCGTCATTATTTGTCTGTTTGATTTTTAGAAATTCCGTATTGTTACTTTGGTTTCTTTGTCAAGGGGAATTGTAGGATTCAGATACATCTCATTTATTTTTATATTATCTGCATAAACTTTTCTTAAGAGAAGACAAGGGTGTTATTCTGTCTTAACCAAAAATGGACGTTGTTTAGAACCACTTAAGGGGAAATATGGTATATTGTAGTTGATGATAAACCAGTGCTATTGGGCTGAAAGTTCAGAAGAATCTGCAGTATTGTGCAAGATTGGCATTGCAAACGAGATGACTCATAGTCCATTTAGTGTAGTACTTTTTATTACCTTGTGATAGTTTGCATATTTTTTTATCTAATTGTTTGTTTTTATTTTCCATGAAGATGTCTCTTAAAATAAATAGGGGTCTTTAGTGTTGGTTTAAATACCATATTAGATCATATATTAAAGATTATTGTCTTTACCTGTCTGTAGTTTGATGACAATATTTTGAGTAAAATTTATTTTGTCAGACCACATATTTTCCATATTTTTATTTTATTTTTGTTATTATCATTTTCTTTTTTACTCCTGGTTATTTGTATTTACTTCCAAGTTCAAAGATAGAGACTATTTAATCTTTTTACGTGAGTAAAATACACATTATAAGCCGTTTTGTTTTACTGCCTCGATTAAGTGCCTTCCTAACGATGGCATCTGTGAAGGACAGTCTTTTCTGAGTGTGTTTTGAGGACTTGGAAATGTGTGAAGGGAAGTCATGATTTTGGAAGACTATGTGAGTACTAACGTGTTCTAGTTACAGTATGTACTTTTCTTAGGTCATATGTAGATCCTTTGCTGTTTTAGGGGGGTCATACTTCTAGGGGGATAGAGAATGATATATTTTTTAAAATTTATTTTTCCTCCAAGATTTTTTTTAACATTTTATTTTTCAGAAGTCCAGTTCGGACTTCAGTCTCCTTGGCAAATGCTGTTTTTTTGTTTTGTTTTTTCTTCTTCTCTAAAGGGAGGGGCTGATCACTTAACCTATTGTAAACTTGACATGCTTTTTATTGAGTAGTTACAATATTATCAATAGGAGGTAATTTTAGGTACTAAGGGAACATTGAAAACAAGTCACATGTACTCTAGGTATTGGGAGCTCCTAGGACAGGATAGAGCCATCGTACCCTTTAGGTAGCTCAGCTGGCTAATATTCTTCGAACAGAGGACCCCATGGAAGGGAAATAAAAACATTCTCCTTGACTTTCCTACTCCAGCAATGAAGCGCGTGTCGGCGAGCTGGAGACTGAGAAGTTCAACCTGATCGAGGAGGTTGTAGGACTGCAGGACCAACTCGCGACAAGCAAATCCACCATAGAGGAGAAAGCTCAGAAGACGAAGGAAATGGAGGAGGAGGTCAGCAACGTGGGGAACCTCCGAGCGAAAGTCAATCTCCTGGAGAAGGAGAAGAGGAGTTTGGAGAACAAGATTGTAGATCTCAGAGTCCAAGTGGCATCTACAGAGATCACCAACACTGATTCTGGTAGGTCTATATTTTGCGTATTTACCGTGCATTAACTAACCACTGTGGCTGACTTGGTATAGTTATTTAAACTTTAAGTGCAGTGTATACGAGTAAAATTATTTCCCGTTTTCAGACCCTTGGTTTCACAATTTCATCACTGAACGCATTACCACTTTTAACGCTACTTTTGTTAACTTGCAGATAACTTTGTGAAGGAATTGAAAGATGAAAAAGATCAGTTAGAAGGACAAGTAAACTTCCTTAATACTGTCATTGTCGACATGCAACGAAAGAATGATGAGCTTAAGACACGCATAGAGATCTTCGAACTTGGAAATGTGTCCGACGACACTAAAGCTAATATGTAAGTACTTAACCCTTTTGTTGTTGTAGTGTTATTGGATCTTTTGTTACAAGCTCTTTTAAGACTTCTTGGCCTTATTAATTTGCTAGAACTTAATTAAGTATAATGATGGATTCACTTCATATTCTCTTTGGATGTGGTTTCATTAGCAAGGTTTATCAGTACAAAACACATATATTCATGGCTGGTCATATGTTCTTTTCAAGTTAATGTTATGTAGAAACTAGATATGGAATAGATGTAATCTTTGTTTACCAGTGCATGAAAAACACGGAAAAGTATATGGTTTGGTATTATCTATTTATTACTAAAAGCTCTTCACACATTAATTTTATTTATTATTGTTTATATATGTATATATATATTTGCAGGAATGGAATGAGTCCAAATGGACGTTATGTGGTAGCTCCGAGATTATATTGTGACATCTGCGACTGCTTCGACGCCCACGACACAGAGGACTGCCCGAAGCAGGCCTCCTCAGATTCTCCTCCTCCATCACAGCACCATGGGGAACGAGGCTCAACGAGACCGTACTGTGATACTTGTGAAGGTAAAATGAGAATATTTGTTTTTGTTGTTCTTGGATAGTTCTGTATATTTGCTTAGTTTGATTGTATATTTGATATGATGATGAATATATTGTAGTGATTTTTTTTATTTCTTTTATATATTTTAATGAATATATTATAGTGAATTATGATTTTTCTGTGATATATTTTTATGTATTATATATACTGGATGATAAGGGAATTTAATATACTGGATATTTTTAAGCAAGAGCAATTCTAATGACATGCTCTCGCTTCTCGTGTCTTCCAGTGTTTGGCCATGAAACGGGAGAATGTAACGATGACGAAACCTTTTAAATTGGCTGTGAACCTTAGTTATTAGATAAAGAATGTTATTGTTATGACACAATATATGCATATAGTTTTGGTACTGTGAAACGTTACGGGAGTGTTCTCAAAAGACGAGCTTGTAAATAGGATAAAAAAAAAAGTCCACTAGGAATTAAGGAAATCGACTTGTTAAAGGCATTTGTATGATAGCTGGACTGTCTTATAGGCTTTTTAACTTGCGTCTTGTTTTGCAGTGAATATAGAAGCAATAATTTCTGGCCTTATATCGAGATGTTAAAAAATGAGCTTACTTAATAGCCATATACAATGGCGTATATTTAATGTTGAAAGGAATAAAAAGTTATCATTTGCATTTCTTGTTATTTGAATTTATGTACAGAAAACTTAATATGCATTCTCAACATTTTTAAGGATTGTAGAATATGAAGATTAAAGTGTTTGGAATAAATTGAGGGGGGGGGGGGTTAATGACGGTCTATCTTTAACCTAATATCGCGTGTCCATATTTGATTCTAATCAAAATCTTTATTTTATATGCATCTTATTTTGTCATTCAATTCTGAACTTTGAAAAATATTGTCCTCCTACTATTTTGAATAAAGCATATTAATGTATTCTGTTTTTGTGTTGTCTTCTTGACTATCCTCCTTGTTTATTGCCCAGCCAGGCAGGCTCGCACATAGACACAGACACACACAGTTAAATACACACACAAAAAAAAGATCTATAGTAGATTATATACTCGTAAGAAACTTGCTGTGAGCACAACTGAAATGCCCATGCTTAGCCAGTTACAATACTCCCCAGTTTCTAGTAGCGGACACATACAAAAAGTTTAATTTTTTTTTAGAGGGGGGGGGGGGATGGGGGGTCCTGATAATAAAAGCAGTACACGCTTCCTAACGAAATCTTAAAAACAGCTGAGCTTTCTCTGGAGGTAATGTTACTTTCTTACCATTCCTCATGGATAGACTCATAGGTGTAGATCAATATAGGGAGTTGGGAGCTTCTCTTGGCAAACTCATACTACCTGTACCACCACCCACGCACCACGACCCTCTGCATCCTATACACCCAACACCACCACTTCCATCACCATTCAACCACAACATCCACTGCCTGCCATACTACCACAGTCACCACCCATAATCACCATAGCCATTAACCTCACATACATCTATACCAACAGCAACTACCACCGCTATCACCAACCATACACCTATACTGACAGCAACTACCACTACCATCTACACTACCATGACCATCACACCATCTCCATGGCTATCACTACCTATACTAACAGGGCAATTACCACCACCCACCAGGGCGTACCCCCATTCAAATAGAATCCCATAACCTACCCCTAGACGTAAGCATGCCTAGTTTAGGAGCCTTTCCCCTAATTCTTTACCACGATGGTTAGCAATCCTGCATCTGCCCTTACATTTTCACGACGGACAGAGTCGGTGCATCTCATTATGATCCTCATAGCCTTATCTTTTATGTCAAGTGTGTCGTATGCATGTGATAATGTCTGGCAGATCTTATTACCAAGATGTAGAGCTTCCAGAGTGAAATTACAAAAGAGCTGGAGCTCCTACTCCGCGGCAAGTTGAGGCGGACATCGGAGGACGACTGGAGAGCTTGCGTCTAGTATGTGTAATGGCCAATTACATAAGAGTGCCTGTAGTAGGTGACATGGAGGCCAATGTTGCGTTAAAGTATAAGAAACATAATACTAATAATTACATATTTTCGAAACGACTATACCAATTACTGAAAAAAAAATAGGTGTAATGTTTACTTATATTGAACAAAGAAAAATATTTCAGCCGAGTAAAACAAACTTGGTTGAACAAATCCATGTTTCAAATTGTTTCCCCTTCTGTCATAAACAGTGGACATTGCAAATTATTGTCATTACTAGTGCACATTAATCGACCCCTAGAGGTATGTAGTTGTGAATATTAAGGTTTTTAATTTAGAATTGGAATGGACTCGGGTTAGAATGAAACACATTTCAACATTATATATTTATTATGATCAAATAATTGTTACACAAGGCAAAATTATTCTAAATCTGCAAAATAATCGTGCAAGAACAACCACGGGGAATAGTCAGCGTAACAAAAGTCGCTTCTCTTGTCTGACCCTTGACAGTAGAAGGTCCTTATCAAAGAAATAAACCTTAAGAAATAGATAACCCCCTCTTAAACAGTTATTTATGGGCAAGAATAAATAAATCTCATTCAACCTTAGAATCAAATCAAGAATAAGGAAAACTACCAAAAACAAAAATTAATTACCAAGTATGGCTGTCGGGGAATACCTATGGTAAGTCGAACCTCCGTTCATACCACCGAACGAAACTTGAACCTCGACCAAATAAGCGAGTCCTCACCTCACAAGTGTTCGAATTAAGCGATGTATTTCCACACGATATCTTATGCGTGATCTTTAACAATCTTTAATTATAATAATTTTCCCCTCTATACATGTCCCCCAACAAGTATCTAACTCATGATAGCTACGAAATTTACTACTGGATTATCTGCAAAGGATGTCTACGCAACAAATCTTGTCCCTATATCATCCTGGCCAGCAATATACACTATCCGAAATCGGAAAGACAAAACACAAAGACTAACGAACAACCCTTATTATTTCTAGACTTTGCACTGTTGATGTAAATCATTCGTTCGTGGTCTACCTCCAAGATAAACTTTGTGCCGGATAGAATAGTACCGGAATCTAGTACCCGCGAGAGCTTTGACTAAGCATTCCCTTTCCACTGGAGAGTAACGTCGCTCTCGATTTAGAAACTTCGAGCTTGCGTATATGACTGGGCAAGGAATGTCATCAACGTACTGCAGTGATATCGCCCTGACACCATAGTTAGGGCGCATCAATTCTGAGGGCGAAAGATAGATAAGGTCCGGCAATTTAAAGAGCGGGTTCAGTGGCCATAAATTAAGTCTCTCAAATTTACTTTCTTCCAATTTAAGCCAAAAAAGGTTCACTGATATTCCTCCCGAGTATATCAGATAGTAGAATTGTTAGGTCAGAAATATTTGGTATGAACATTCTATGATATCAAATAATTTCCAGAAACTTTAAGGCTTTCGTTACAAATGCGCATTGAGAAGAGATTCAACTTTACTGTACTGCGGTTTTAGACTATGGCCATCAACAATAAATCCAAAATAATAACTAAACTCAAACCTACACTGACAAATATCAAAATAAAAACGATATTACTCAACCCAGGCACTACAAGTCTCATCACCGTGATATCTGAAGCACCTGCAGCCACTAAACCAAAGCCAAGTCTTGTACATTCCATCGGGCCTTTGTGGGTAGGAGTAATAGTTAAAGACATTGCACTTTCTGAAAGTGGAATCTGATAATAAACTTTCGTTAAATCAATCTGAAAAGTATCGTGCACCTGAAAACTTAAACAACTTTTCCTCCATACTGCAAGACGGCTCAGCATGGAACACATTGATGGAAATAATTGCACGAAAATCAATAGCCATGCGATAGGTTTCATCGGCTTGCTTGTTTACCATGACGATTGGGGAGCAATAGGGTGGGGAGGACAGTCTTATAATTCCTTGTTCATAAAACTTTTCTACTTCTTTGAAATGAGGTTGGTGGTTAACTCTATGTTTAATCAAAGACATCACAAAAAGAATGAATTAAATCCTTGATATCCTCTTTACACGAAGGACTCAAATTTGATAATTGATTCCCATCATTTATATCAAACTGTATCGGATTCCACTTTACCGTCAGTAGTCAGGAGCAGCTTATCCACTCCACCAGAATCATCTTCCACTAAGCACACATGGACCGTCTAGAAAAAGTTCAAGATTAGTCACCTCGTCGAAGGTCTGAGCTTTCCTAACATCGCTTATATGGTAAAGACTCAAACGCAAGTTCACACGATAAAGTTTGAGTGATTATTTTATCTATCAAAAAACTCACTTTATTCTTTTGTTCAAGAGGAGGAAATTCATCTTTCTAAGACATGAGTAATATATCTATCTGATCAGGGAGTAAGAGATTTTAGATCAAAGTATAAACGATACCTAGATTAACTGATAACATTTTGAGCAGCAATCTTGGTACAATCAGCTGATATATCCTTCAGTTCGAAAATAAACTGGTATATGGAATGTTGATCCTTGGATTTCCTCTACAAAACTCTCAATATTGACAATGGCCCCCTGACGGCACGACCATAAGGCAACTCGAAGGGAGAAAATCCTATACGGTCGCTAGGGATTTCTCTCAGAGCAAAAAAAAAAAAAAAAAAAGGTATAAGGTATCGATGCAACTTTTTTAGAATTTTCTAGGCATACCTTACCTAATGATGCCCTCATCAGTCTACTGTGGAAACTCTATTCTACCGTTAGAACTTGGGTGGCAAGGACTAATTTATGGAAGTCGACCAATTCTTTGAAGGTACTTTGCGTATCCCTGTCTGAGCGTATCTCCCTGGGCATTCCTACTCGGGAGGAAATCACTAGTAAAGATTCGGCTACAGATACCGAATTAATCTCCTTCAGCGGAAGAGCATCAGAAAATTCAGCGGCGAAATCTATCGAAGTTGAAATATATTTATGACCCTGGGAGGATGCTGGAGTCAAGGGACCGACAATCACGACCCGAGAGAAAGGTTCAGTCACAATAGGTATTAGTTGTAATAGGGCTGGTTTAGTCTGCCCTTACTAGACACACACTGGCACTTACTTCTGCAGTAATCTCTTATGTCGGCCCCCGTTCCAGGCCCATATAATAGTTCTCTTACCTTTATCTCTTACAGCAAGAGAAATATCCCGTAAGGGGACTTTCGTGACACTGAGAATAATCTTCCGACAAGGAGCAGGTACAACCAGAGATGATTTACCAATCCATTCGCGAGATCTGGAATTGATACATGGGCGGTAGATCAGTCCATTCATCACTTCATTATAATAAACCAGTCGTCATGCAGGGTATCAGTTTTACCAGCATTTACTTTTATAAACTCAGGTGTGATATCAAGAGGTTTTAACTTAGGTAACACTAAGGGATGAACTCTCTTGATCTTAGTTGATCTAGTCTCAACAGATTGTACATACTCAACAGTACTATTATTAAAGATTATTGATATCATTTTAACATTACATTTTAACATTATCACTTAAGACAAAATTAGTCTAATTCAATTATGTTCATTATATTTTCACCTTTAGCAGTCCTTCATTTTTTAAATTCTATTTCAAATTTCAAACGTGTCTCAATAGAGTATGTTCAGACGAGCAGAATTCTTGACAGGGTTACTAGTAACAGCATTAAGGTTGTTAGGGTCCTTAGCGCTGAAATATTCCTAATCAATACAGAGCAAAACCTAATAGGAACCCTGACAGCTTTTACCCACCCAGTATAATATTGGAATCGTATGTAACATTTAATAAGAAATGAATCTCAGCGAGCAAAATGATCTGATGCTTTAGTCCGATGACATCACTATATATCAACGTCAGGGAGCAACTGTTTACCAACAAAAACACATGAAAAGAGACCCAAGAGCCATTGGTGGTGCCTTCTAGAAGTTTAAGAATTTACGCGGGTCAATTATCACCAAAAGTAAAGTTGACGGTGTTTGGAAAGCAAGAGGTTCCTTAGGACAACGTGGCATGATGTGTCCCACTTCACCACAGCCACGGCGTGTTACTTTATTTAGCCTGAGGCTCTTCTGAAACCAACTGCTTAATCTGGACAATCCTCTTACCTTTGTAGGGGCCGGCGTTCGATCTCGGGTAAGACGCATGTGAGGAAGCCCAAGTATCTGTGAGCTTCGTAGCTTCAACAAGAGTAGAAATGACGTTTTCTTTCAGAAACGTATGTCTGGGGAAACAAGATTTCATTCATTGTAAGGTTTATCTACGTCATTAGCTTCTACCCATAAATCGAAGGTAAATTTTCCGAATAACGCCGCGTTACGAAATACCATCGATACCACTTTTATGGTATTTAGTGACGCGGCATTATTAGGCAAATTTACCCTACCTTCTTATCTGAGTTATAACAAAACTTTCAAGAAGACTTAAATAAAATCATAATCTTTAGTTATTTTTCTTATCTATATTCAAAAGTCTTCCGAATTGTACTAGAATTGTGTTAGAAATAAAGAAATATCATCACTATCAAGAAACACAGGTAAGCTAGGTCTCAGAGTATCATCACTAAACACGGAGCTGATGGAGGTATTACGGGAACGAATTTTAGTCATTTCAAGTTCATGAGAAAGACGTACCTATGGTTTTCGACTTTGATTTGCAATTTCTGAAACTCGCACTCTTCAGTTCTTCTTTCCCTGTAAAATGCTTGTTATTCATTCACGTAAAACCGGACACAGCATCACCTAAGAATCCTAGTGCCTCTGCCTGCCTCAAAAGCGTCTCAAAATCTGCCGTCATAAAAAAAAAATAAAATATTACACAACGTAAAAGTTTCACAAATTATATAGTAATACTAAGTCATATACAGAATAAACAAACCTCATCTCCGGGTGAGGGGAGGCCTGATCACAAAATGGCTCCCATAATAAAGACGGTAAATATTTCACCAACCCAGAGACGTCCATTCCTACTCATTGGTATGGTCTCGGGTTATAGTGAAACATGTATTTCAACATTGCACATTTATTATATATATAATTATCACTCGAGACAAAATTAATCGAATTCAAGTATGTTCATTATCTTTTCACCTTTAGCAAAATCCTTCCTTTTTGAAATTCTTCTTCAGAATTCATTACTTTCACTTTAATTAAAGTAACTTAGTCTGCCACTGCATCCACTTCATCCGTACCACAATCAGCTGCAACATACTCGTGCAGGAACAACCACGGGGAACAGGGAACGGGGAATGAGGAACGGGGAACAAGGAACGGGGAACAAGGAACGGGAACGGGAAACGAGGAACGGGAACGGGGAACGAGGAACGGGAAACAAGGAACGGGAACGGGGAACGAGGAACGGGGAACAAGGAACGGGAACGGGAAACGAGGAACGGGAAACAAGGAATGGGAACGGGAAACGAGGAACGGAGAACAAGGAACGGGAACGGGAAACGAGGAACGGGGAACGAGGAACAAGGAACGGGAACGGGGAACGAACAACGGCCCTTGACAGTAGGCCGTCCCCATAAAAAAATAAAAATAAACAAAACAAAACAAAAAAAAAAAAACATTATCAAACAATTACCTACTTACGAGCAAGCATTATAAATCACATTAAACCTTAGAAAAAAAAAATCCGGCAAATAACCGAAAAATAACAATGAATCACCACGTATGGTTGTCGGGGAGCAACTGCCGGACTTGTGCCCCCCACCCCTCCCACCCCCTCCACGTCACGAACCCCCGGACTTGCCACCGAACGAAACTGAACCTCAACCACATAAGCGAATCCGCACAACAACACAAGTGTTCGAATTAAGCGATGTATTTCCACACGATATTTCATGCGTGATTTATAGCAATTTTTAGTTGTAATAAGTTGTTCCTTTACGGCAGGCATGATTTTTATACTGTATTCCAGGGGGTCGGCAACCCCTGGCACGCGTGTCAAATGTGGCACGCCTAGAAGTTGATAATGATGATAATAATAATGATAATAATAACGATAATAAGGATAATGATAATGTTAACAATGGTGACAATAATAGTAATAGAAGCAATAATGATGATAAAATGATGATAACAACAATAATAGCAGTAGCGATATTAATAATAATAATAAAGATTACGGTGATAATAATGGTGATGATGACGATGATAAAAGCAGTGAAGATAATGACACAATGAATAACAACTGCATTAATACAAAGAATATGAGGAAAGGTAAGACAGAACGTGATATGATATTTAAATATGTCTACTACAACAAAACCAAAAAGTCAGAGGATCTCATATCATGAAAATGTAGTTATGATTAATTTTGAGACATCTGTTTTGCTTGAATATTTGTAGCATCACTCCTTTTGAATTTAAGTGTAGTAGACAGAAGTGATAAAAAAAAAGAAATCATTAAAAAGCAATATATTAGTCGTTCATTCCGGCAATTTATTGAACGTAAACTACATCGTTATATTATACGATAATAAAGGCACAAGGCAAAAAGCAAAAAAAAAAAAAAAAAAAAAAAAAAAAAAAAAAAAAAAAAAAAAAAAAGAAAGAAAGAAAAAAAAAACCATTTAACAACATTAAAGAAGTTTCTTGCTTTTATTATGTAACATAACCTTTGTTTTGCAAACGGGAACAAAGAACATGTAAAGAGAGGGCGCTAGATATAAAAGTGTGCGACTGTACCTCACATGCGGGAAGGATATAGAGAGAGAGAGCGAGAGAGAGATGAAGAAAGAGAGAGAGAGCGAGAGAGAGATGAAGAAAGAGAGAGAGAGCGAGAGAGAGATGAAGAAAGAGAGAGAGAGCGAGAGAGAGATGAAGAAAGAGAGAGAGAGCGAGAGAGAGATGAAGAAAGAGAGAGAGAGCGAGAGAGAGATAAAAGAAGAGAGAGGGGGGAGCGAGAGAGATGAAGAAAGAGAGAGGGAGCGAGAGAGAGATGAAGAAAGAGAGAGAGAGCGAGAGAGAGATGAAGAAAGAGAGAGAGAGCGAGAGAGAGATGAAGAAAGAGAAAGATAGAGATGGACACACAAGCAAAGCAGATAGATAAATATATGTATATGTATATGTATATATATATATATATATATATATATATATATATATATATATATATATACATATATATATATATATATATATATATATATATATATATATATATATATTGTGATGGGTATAAGATGTGTCCCTACTCCAACCTGTTGTGTAAAAGGTATATATCCCAAATACTAACACTAATTTGTGTGATGGGCAAAACGG
>BOPN01004809.1:18542-21042 GCA_017312705.2 Penaeus japonicus
ATGTGTGAGAGAGAGAAAGATAGAAGGAGAGAGAGAGAGAGAGAGAGAGAGAGAGAGAGAGAGAGAGAGAGGGGTGAGGGGAGAAAGAGAGAGAGAGAGTTTGTGCACTTGATCTTCATTATCTTCAACACGTGTCTGATAATTGACCCGATAGTTCCGGGTGCCAAGACGTACGTGCCATGGCATCAAAGGGTCATGCATCCGGATAGCACGTATGTCATGTCTTGAATTATAAACGCTCTTGCCAGCAGGTGGCAATAGATCCATGTCTTATGCCTAGCGGCGTGCAGATAGCACCTTTTTGATCGAAGTGTATTCATATCCTCAGAGGCTAATGATAATGATAATGATAAGCGTGCTAAGGTGTTTTGGCCTCTCCTTGCCGGTATACTCGCAAGAGAAGGTGTCACTATCGGGGGGGGGGGGGTCCATTCCCATAGCCTGATATTAGAGCGCCATCTCCAAGGCAGTTCTCCAACCAATAGTAGAGAACAGATAGAGACCGTTTTAAGCCCCGTAAGGTCTATTACATATCAAATGAGTAGTATAGACGGCAGTTTTGTAGAATATTAAAATCGTCCACAAGATCACAGGAATTCCATCGACAAAGTGTACAATGTTGGCATTGGCCGAGGCTGAAAATTCTTTAAGCTTTTATATGACTATCAAAACGTATAATTTATTCATATGATTGATTATGAGACACTTTCTTACTCACACACTACATCTATTAGTTTTTAGTGAATTATCTTTTCTTATGTACCCGCTTTATCCATACATTTTCATTCTTCTTTTTTCTTCTATTTCCTTTTCTAACATATAGACTTTTTTATAGATCTATGTTCCCATTTGTGACAACCCATCCAGTAATTTATATATTATGTGGTGTACGGGGTAGTGGTAGCAATAGTGGTAGCAGCAGTACGGCAACTACCAGCCGCAGCAGCAGTAGTTGTAGTAGTAGTTGTTGTTGTTGTTGTTGTAATAGCAGTTGTGGTAATAGTAGCCCTTAAAGCGATCAACTTGTCTCTCTCATTGTTTTAATTTTAGCGTCCAAGAACACATACTTTTGAGTTTATGTCCGCATTTGGTGCTTGAAGTTCTTTTTCGACGTTTTAGATTATTTTTCTTCCTAATTACCGGAGAGAGGAGAGGGGGGGGAGCTTAACTTGTGTACAGGGTGACAATGTGTTTATTTGCAAGGCCACATTCCTTATTACTCTTACTCATATTTGTTCTAATTTTCACTGTTTATTCACAGTGACTAGCCTGATTAACACAGGAAAATATCTTTCTCTTTTTTCTATTTCTCTCTTTGTATGTATCTATATCCATATCTGTCTATTTATATATGTTTGCATGTTCATCTACTACTATAAAAAGATACTTTATCACATTTTCGTCATATCAAGCATTTAAAATCATCAAATACGATTAAATAAGTCGGATTTAGCTGCTTTGCGCCATATCAAGGGAGCAAAGTCAGTTTGTCAACATAATTTCATTTATGAGGTATGGATGTCGGTAAACTCCCAATAAACCAAAGCCGCCATCAGTACCGCGTAAACATGTTTGTCTACAGGCGGCCGCCCACCTGAACACGCCCGCGACTCGGTCAGAGGGGGCGGGGAGGTGTAGGAAAGGGTCAGGGTTTGTTCTCTGCCTTTGCGATCTTGCACAGTATGGGACGGTTTAAGATCGAGATATCATGACTTTCCGGAGAATGTGGCTATATGTCTTATTGTTATCACTTTTATCACTATCATTGTTAACATCACTATAATTATTATCATTATCATCATCTTTGTTATCATTATCACCGATATTATTATAGTCACTAATATCTTAATAAAGATGCATCCTAATCATCCTTATTATTATCATTATCATTCTTATTACTATCATTATCATCCTTATTAATATCATTATCATTATCATTACTGTTACCATCATTATCCTTATCATCATTATCTTCATTATCATTGTATGTGTCTATGCGTGTGTGTTGGTGTGCGTTTTGTATGTTCGTATGTATACGAATATATAAATACATATATATATATATATATATATATATATATATATATATATATATATATATATATATATATATATATATATATATGAATGCTTGTTGTATTAATGAATTTGTGTGTGTGTGATATATACATATCTGAATCTATCTATCTATCCATCTCTCTCTCTCTCTCTCTCTCTCTCTCTCTCTCTCTCTCTCTCTCTCTCTCTCTCTCTCGCTCTCTCTCTCTCTCTCTCTCTCTCTCTCTCTCTCTCTCTCTACACGTATATATATATACCTCTCTCTCTCTCTCTCTCTCTCTCTCTCTCTCTCTCTATATATATATATATATATATATATATATATATATATATATATATATATATATATATATATATGAATAAATACGCACCTATATCTTCCCACTTTACACTGGATTTCGTGAGTGGAAAAACACTATCAATCTTTTATGCTCTTTTATTG
>BOPN01004809.1:36042-46042 GCA_017312705.2 Penaeus japonicus
AACCGATGCCCTGAACTGTGTATATGCTTCATTGATTGCTGTCACCTTGGTGCAATATATTGTATGTCCAGCTAAATGTTTACATGGTTTATTAAATGTATGCCGTCTATGTATTATTTGTTGCTATGTGATATTCACCTCTCGATGGACACAGCAACAAATGGTGACCAAGTAACTTTTATCCTCCATATGTGGATAAGCAATGAGGTAACTACCCACCAATTTCTGGTGCTGCTGTGAAATTAACCTTTAACCTTAGTTAAACTACAATGACCTCAAACATGCCGGTGGTAATGATCAAAGCTTTTGAATAGTTCGAATTTCGAATGCATAACCCATCTAATACAGAACGGTCGCAAGACGACTAAAATACAAAGATAAAAAGCCGGCGAAGAGGCAGTGCGGATATGAATAAAAATACGCGGGGGGAGACGCAAGACGCCCCATGAACTACGATGATGGAAGGCTCGAGGTTGTGAAGAAACGGAAAAGGTGTCTTCCTGCCTCGTCCGGTTATGCAGGTCATGGAGACGGATGCGAAGGGAAATCAAGATAAAACTTGGTCCGGAAGACCGAACCACAGTAAGCTCTTGAGTTGCATTATTATAGTTCGGTGGGCGGCGAGGCGGAGAGAAAAAAATAAAAAAAGAATGACGCCAGGGTAGAGAGGAAGATGAATACATGCGTAGGTATCCATGTACGTGTTTAAATTCACGGTTCATATCAAACAGAAGAAACGAAGCAGAGTCACCATTATAAATGATATGATACACCGTTTCCCTTTGAATTGCGGCCGCGTATCATATACATGTTTACACAGAGAGGAACACGGATCACCCCTATCCAAGCCCTTAGTGTTCTCCATATAAGAGAACCTACGCGTCATCCCACACAAAGAGTACACATGCCACAACCACCAACGCAGGGGAAAGGTAGCGCTACTCTCTGTTCTATATTAATTCTATACCTCCACTTCGCTCGGTGGGTGAGGGTGGGGTAAGGGGAGAGGTGGGGAGGGGCTGGGGTGAGGGGACAGAGGTGGGGAGGAGGAGGAGGGGGAGAGGGGTTATGGGACAGAGGTAGGGAGGGGTTGGATAGAGGGGACAGAGTTTGGGAGGGGGAGGGGGGAGGGGATGAGGTCGGACGACAGAGGTGGGGAAGGAGTGGGGTTAGGAAGGGGGCAGAGGCGGGGAGGGGCATGAGGTTAGAGGACAGAGGCAGGGAGGGGATAGAGGCGGGGAGAGGGTGGGGTTAAGAGACAGAGGTGAGGAGTGGAGTGGGGGATACGTACTTATGTTAGCTGCGTTTTGGCAAAGTTGCTGGACGTTCGCCAACCGCTGTAAGGTACTGATGACCTTGGGGGAGAGGAGGAAGGGGCAGCGGGCACGCCCTGGGACCTCGAAGTGGGAGTTCGAAGCTTCAGCTGAAAAAAGGGAAAGATGTGGCCGTCCTTCTGGATTCTGTTAATATCTTTATTATTGATTTCATATCAGTGTTAGAATCATCACTATTATCATTATCATTATTAATATTTCTGTTGTTATTATTGCTTTCATTATTATTGCTATTACTATCATTATTATGATTTTTATTGTTATCCTTGCTATCATTACTATTATTATTATCGTTATCATTATCATTATTGTTATTATCATTATTATCATATTATTTTCTTTGTTGTATTGTTATTATCATGATTATTATCATTATTATTATTATCATTATTATTATAACCATTATTATTATTATTATTATTATCATTATTATTATTATTATTATTATTATTATTATTATCATTATTATTATTATAACTATTATCATTTTTATTATTATCATTACTAGTGTAAATGTTACTGTTACATTATTATTACTATCATTCTTGTTGTGTATTATTATCATCATTTATGTTATCATTATTATTGTTATCATTATTACTATTATCATTATCATAGTCATAATATACCATTTGATATATTATCATCATCATTGCTGTTATGATAATTATCAGTTCATTGTCATCATTATCATAATTTTTATCATTACAATTACTACCATCATCATTATTAATTTTATCGTTATCATCATTATTACCATTGTTAATGTTATGATTCTCATTCATTATCATTATCCTTATCATCATTATCATTATTATCATCTTTTTATCGTTATTATTGTCATTATTATTATCATGATGATAATCATTAGCATCATTATTATCATCAGCATCAACATCATCACTAATATCATTATTACCATCATCATCAATATCATTATTATTATCATCATTATTATCATTAGCATTGTTTATTGTAATAACTATTATTGTTCTTGTTATCATTATCATCATTATTATCATCATAACCATTATTATTATCATCATTACTATGATCATTATCTTTATTATCATAATTATCAATATTATTATGATTATTGCTATAGTTATTATTGTTTGTGTTAGCATTATTACTATTATCATTATCATCATTATTTTTCTTATATGATATATTATTATTATACTTGTTATTATTGTTATTACCATAACTATCACTATCATCACCATTGTTATCATTGCCGTTATAAATATCATTATCATTATTATTGTTATAATTATCCTCCATATCGCTATCCTTTTTATTGTTACTATTTTATATCATTATCTTCGCTATTACTATTATCATTATTATCATCATTTTCTTATCAATTACAGTTTTCATTTACAGTATAGTAGTGCTTGTCATAATGATAGTTGTAGTGAAGTCAGTATAATTGTTGATATTATCATCATCATTGACATTATAATCTATTAATATAATGATCACTATTTCTATTAGTAACAGAGTAGTCCCTAGAAACATCAGCAACAGCAGTAGGATGAGGAGGAGGAGGAGATGGCAGCGGAGGAAATGATAGAAGGAGAAGGAGGAGGAGGAGGAAGAGGAGGAGAAGGAGATGGAGGAGGAGCTGTAGCCAGCAACATCAGCAGTAGCAGCATAAGTAGAGAGGTGATGGTAATGGTAGCAGTAAGAGGTATCATCGTTATCATTTACATCTCCTATCATTATCATCACCTTCATTATCATCACCTTCATTATTATCACCTTCATTATCATCATATTCATTATCATCACCTTCATTATCATCACCTTCATTATCATCATATTCATTATCATCACCTTCATTATCATCACCTTCATTATCATCACCTTCATTATCATCACCTTCATTATCATCACCTTCATTATCACCACCTCCATTATTATCACCTTCATTATCATCACCTTCATTATCATCACCTTCATTATCATCACCTCCATTATTATCACCTTCATTATCATCACCTTCATTATTATCACCTTCATTATCATCACCTTCATTATCATCACCTCCATTATTATCACCTTCATTATCATCACCTTCATTATCATCACCTTCATTATCACCACCTCCATTATTATCACCTTCATTATCATCACCTTCATTATCACCACCTCCATTATTATCACCTTCATTATCATCACCTTCATTATGATCACCTTCATTATCATCACCTTCATTATCATCACCTTCATTATCATCACCTTCATTATCAACTTCATTATCACCACCTCCATTATCATCACCTTCATTATCATCAACTTCATTATCATCAACTTCATTATCACCACCTCCATTATCATCACCTTCATTATCATCACCTTCATTATTATCACCTTCATTATCATCACCTTCATTATCACCACCTCCATTATCATCACCTTCATTATTATCACCTTCATTATCATCACCTTCATTATCATCAACTTCATTATCATCACCTTCATTATCATCACCTTCATTATCATCACTTTCATTATCATCACCTTCAATATCATCACCTTCATTATCACCACCTTCATTATCATCACCTTCAATATCATCACCTTCATTATCATCACCTTCATTATCATCACTTTCATTATCATCACCTTCATTATCATCACCTTCATTATCATCACCTTCATTATCATCACCTTCATTATCATCACCTTCATTATCATCACTTTCATTATCATCAACTTCATTATCACCACCTCCATTATTATCACCTTCATTATCATCACCTTCATTATCACCACCTCCATTATTATCACCTTCATTATCATCACCTTCATTATCATCAACTTCATTATCACCACCTCCATTATTATCACCTTCATTATCATCACCTTCATTATCATCAACTTCATTATCACCACCTCCATTATCATCACCTCCATTATTATCACCTTCATTATCATCACTTTCTGTTATCATCAACTTCATTATCACCACCTCCATTATTATCACCTTCATTATCATCACCTTCATTATCACCACCTCCATTATTATCACCTTCATTATCACCACCTCCATTATCATCACCTCCATTATCATCACCTTCATTATCATCACTTTCATTATCATCAACTTCATTATCACCACCTCCATTATTATCACCTTCATTATCATCACCTTCATTATTATCACCTTCATTATCATCACCTTCATTATCATCACCTTCATTATCATCACCTTCATTATCACCTTCATTATCACCACCTCCATTATCATCACCTTCATTATCATCACCTTCATTATTATCACCTTCATTATCATCACCTTCATTATCACCACCTCCATTATCATCACCTTCATTATTATCACCTTCATTATCATCACCTTCATTATCATCAACTTCATTATCACCACCTCCATTATCATCACCTTCATTATCATCACCTTCATTATCATCACCTTCATTATCATCACCTTCATTATCACCACCTCCATTATCATCACCTTCATTATCATCAACTTCATTATCATCAACTTCATTATCACCACCTCCATTATCATCACCTTCATTATCATCACCTTCATTATCATCACCTTCATTATCACCTTCATTATCACCACCTCCATTATCATCACCTTCATTATCATCAACTTCATTATCATCAACTTCATTATCACCACCTCCATTATCATCACCTTCATTATCATCACCTTCATTATTATCACCTTCATTATCATCACCTTCATTATCACCACCTCCATTATCATCACCTTCATTATCATCACCTTCATTATCATCACCTTCATTATCATCAACTTCATTATCATCACCTTCATTATCATCACCTTCATTATCATCACTTTCATTATCATCACCTTCAATATCATCACCTTCATTATCACCACCTTCATTATCATCACCTTCAATATCATCACCTTCATTATCATCACCTTCATTATCATCACTTTCATTATCATCACCTTCATTATCATCACCTTCATTATCATCACCTTCATTATCATCACCTTCATTATCATCACTTTCATTATCATCAACTTCATTATCACCACCTCCATTATTATCACCTTCATTATCATCACCTTCATTATCATCACCTTCATTATCATCACCTTCATTATCATCACCTTCATTATCATCACCTTCATTATCATCACCTCCATTATCATCACCTTCATTATCATCACCTTCATTATCATCACCTTCATTATCATCACCTTCATTATCACCTTCATTATCATCACTTTCATTATCATCACCTTCAATATCATCACCTTCATTATCATCACCTTCATTATCATCACCTTCATTATCATCACTTTCATTATCATCACCTTCATTATCATCACCTTCATTATCATCACCTTCATTATCATCATCTTCATTATCATCACTTTCATTATCATCACCTCCATTATCATCACCTTCATTATCATCACCTTCATTATCATCACCTTCATTATCATCACCTTCATTATCATCACCTTCATTATCATCACCTTCATTATCATCACCTTCATTATCATCACCTTCATTATCATCACCTTCATTATCATCACCTTCATTATCATCACCTTCATTATCATCACCTTCATTATCATCACCTTCATTATCATCACTTTCATTATCATCACCTTCAATATCATCACCTTCATTATCACCATCACCGTCCTCGATGCCATTATCATTATCATCAGGTCATGTTACATTTCCTTATTTGCAGACAATTTTTATTCATTTTTCCTCCTTTTCGTTTTCCTTTCATTCCTTTTTTCTCTCTTTCACTCCGAACCTCAAACGCCCTTCTTTCCCCACGCCCACAGGGGGAAGAAACGCCCGGATATAGTTTTGATGCTATTTCCCTCTGGACAACACAACTCCGACAAGATGAAAGAGCAGAGGGAAAGAGGGAAGCAGCGAGAGGGAAAGAACGGAGGAGAGGGAAGGGGGAAGAGAGGAAAAGTGAGAATCTGGGAGAAAGAGATGGTGGAGGGAGTTCGGCAGCGGACGGGAAAGCAACATGGTGGGGGGGGGGGGGGGAGAAAAAGTGAGGGAAGGAAGGTGTTTGTAAAGTTCAACATTAATAATGAGGGGTGAGGAGAGAGAGAGAGAAAGAGAGAGAGAGAGAGAGAGAGAGAGAGAGAGAGAGAGAGAGAGAGAGAGAGAGAGAGAGTATTAGAAGTGAAGGAGTAAGAAAGAGAAGGAGAGAGACAAACAAACAGACAGGCAACCACACAGACAAAGACACTGATAGAGAGAATAAGAGAAAGGTGAAAGAGAGAGAAAAAAAACAGGCATACAGAAAATGGAAAGAAGTGAAGGAGAGAAAAAGAAAAAGAAAAGCGAGAACTCTGTCAAGGAAGCAGCATCTGGGCCTCCGTTTTCTTTGCGAAGGAATGTGTGGCAGAGACAGACAGATATCATTTCCTTCCTTTATGGCTTGCTGTTACACCCCTTTCCCCCCCTGTCTTCTTTACTGTCATATTTTCTTTATTATTTCTTCTTCCTTTTCTTACACTTTCGTCTGTTTTTTATCTATGTCTTGTTTTCGTTACTTTCGTCGTATAAATGTAATTAATATAATTATTTTTGTATTATTATCTTTTTATTTCTGTTCATCCCGTTCGTAAGGTGGCATTGCCGATTACGGTGTAGCAATAACAATGATGATGATAAAAGGAAGATGTAAGTGAGAAATCATAACAACGAAGGTTATCTTCTTAAATCTCACCATTATTATCATTATAATCTATATTATCATTACCGTCATTACCATTACCAATATGATTATTGTTATCATTATTATTGATATTAGCATTATCATGTTGATAATGATAATATCAATAATGATAATAATGATAAGGATGATAATAATCATATTATCATCCATATCACCATATTTTTTATAATTATTATCATTATTGTTTCTGTTGTCATTATCATTTTCTATTATTGTTATTTTTATTATCACCATTATCATTATTTTCATTAATGTTAACATTATCATCAGTTTTAACATCATCCTTGTGTATTATCAGTATTATTACTATTATTAGTAGTATTATAATCATTATCATTATCATGATTACTGTTATTGGTATCATCATTATCATTAGTACTATCATTATCATTATCACTAATACAGCTATCATTATAATCATTATCCTTATTATGATAATTACATTTGTTTTTGTGATCAATATGTGCGTGAGTATGTGTGTGTGTGTGTGTGAGTGTGTGTATGCGTGCGTGCGTGTGCATGTGTGTGTGTACATAAAGCCTTTTTATAAATTTCTTTTATCACACCAACATTCTTAATTTAGCACGTAGTTCGTAAGCCAGCCCAACATGCCGAAGGGATTACGGCATTACCCAACCCACCGGCGGCCGTAAATCAGTCCCGGCCGGAAGGGGAAACACCTCAAAACACACACGTTTCCCCTTGTGTATTGACGCCTTTACGGGCATATTTCATCACGACCCATGTTTTCCTCTCTGGATTTCTGAACGCGTGATCCCGTTCCGTTTTCTTTAAGGTTTCCGGACTAGGTATAACTGCTATAATTGTCGTTGCTGTCGTTATCGTCTTTGGTATTTTTCGTGTTGTTATTATTGTTTCAAAGTTGATAAGGGTAGTAGAAATAATTAGTGATGGTGATAATTATTATAATGAAAGTAATGAGGATATTGATGATGGCGTCAATAGTAATGGTATTCATAATAATGCTAGTAGCAACTTTGATAATGATAGTAAGGGTAATGATGATATCAATAATGACAGTAAAAATAATGAAATATCAAGTATGATGAGGATGATGATAATAAGGATAACAATGTTGAGAAAAACCATGATTATAGCAATGATAATGATGATAATAATAATGATAACAATGATGACAATGATAATAATAGTAATGATGATAACAAAGGATGATAATGATAATAACCATAAGAATTATGGTAAGCATATTCATCGTAATAGTAGTAGGGAAAAAGATTATGAAAATAGTAAAAATGATAGCAATAATACTGATAGTAAAAATAATGATAATGATAATAATGATCATGGTAATAAAACTGATGGCGATAATTGCGATATCAATATCAATGATGAAAATGATGATAATGATAATAACAATAACAAAGTAATAATGATAACAATGATAATGATAACAACAACAATAATGAGAACCATGATAATCGTAATGAAAAGTAAGGAATATAAGAGAAATAATAGTAAAAATATTTATGTTAAGTTATTATGGAAATAATAGGGATATTAGTAATTACAATCACCAAGATGATAATAATAATAATGATGGTTTTTATCATTATAAACAATGATATTAATAATGATATTTACTATTATTACCATCAGTATCATGTTATCATTATTATAATAATTATTATTATTATCATCATCATGATAATGACAATGATAATAATAATGATAGTTATAATAAGGATAATAACAAGGATGATGATTATAATCACAATAACACTAATAACAATAATAATAATACCAGTATTGATAATAATGATAATGATGATTATGATAATATTACTAGGAATGAGCATAATATCAGTAATAGCAATATATATATATATATATATATATATATATATATATATATATATATACATATATATATATTTATTTATTTATTTATTTATTTATAGTAGTAATAATAATGAAAGTAGTTATAATGATAACAATAAAATAACAATAGTAATAATACTGATACTAATGATAAAAGTGATAATGATAATAGTAATGATAATGTAAATAATGATAATAATGAAAATAATAACAACATTGACAATGGTAAGAGTAATATCAATAATAACAATAATGATAATGATGATAACAATGATGATAATCCTTCTGATGATAATGAAGATGATGGTGATGATGATAATGAAAATAAATAATGATAATGATAACAATGGTAATGGTTATATTGATAATATGAATGATAACAATACTACTACTACTGATGCTGATGATAAAAAATAATAATGATGATAATTATAACAATAATGATAGTGATGATGGTTTTACTAATAATGGTGTTAACAATAATAATGATGATGATGAAAATAACAACAATGATGATAATGATAAAGATACTACTTCTATTAATAATGATGATAATAATGATGATGATAATAATAATAATAATAATAATAATAATAATAATAATAATAAAAACAATAGTGATAGAGACTTTTGTAAAAATAATGACTACGACGATAATGTAAATGTAAATCTTGATAATCCGAGGCCGTGGCCCACAGCAACCACTGCAAACAAACACGTCCACCTGCGTACTGTGATTGGGTCAAGGAATGCCATATCTGTCTTCTAATCAACAGCTTTTCTTCCCACTTTTCTATTTCTTTGCCCAATGCTTTAACTAGAATGCCCGATGTTTCAGAGGTATTGCAATGCTGTGCCTCATAGTCTCTCCTTGCAGCCATTGCGTCGTCCTGATGCTGCCCTTGACGACTGTTGGCCCTCTGCATTCCTGAGTTTCTGAGACACGGTCGTAGTCCGTATAGGAAACCGCGGTAATGCTTGTTTGTTGCAAAGCTTTGGGCCTTATCTACCTATTTACTTTTACTTTAATCACTCTACACCATCCAACTAAATTCAATCCTTTGAAT
>BOPN01004809.1:78542-81747 GCA_017312705.2 Penaeus japonicus
TGTGAGTGTGTGTGTGTGTGTGTGTGTGTGTGTGTGTGTGTGTGTGTGTGTGTGTGTGTGTGTGTGTGTATGTATAAATATATGTATATATATATATATATATATATATATATATATATATATATATATATATATATATATGTATCTATGTATGTATATATATATATATAAATATATATATATATATATATATATATATATATATATATATATATATATATATATATATATATATATTATATATATACGCCTGATTCTTTCTGCATGCACATAAACAACCTAAATCACTCGCAAACAGAACCTACAAAGGCAAACCCGAATACACACACACGCACATCAGGAGGTCGGTTGGGTTCTCTTCCTCCACGGTAAAGGGGATAGCGCCGTCACCAGGACCCGCTGCAGGAGAGCTGAACACAGATGTTACCTCCGAGTCCTCCTCCCCTTTTTCCAAACTCTCTATCAATGTCGTGTTTCCTCTTCATTATCCCTTGCTGACGGACTCTTTCCTTTTTCGTCTATTTTCCGTATAACCGTATTTTGTTGCTGTTTTTTGTATTTTTGTTTTTTACCTGGTGAGGCTGTCACCACCTGTATTCCTCCCCGCGGCGGCAGCACACCAACCTGTTGTTCGAAAACGAAGCCACGTTACGCTCTGGCTTGGCTGCTGAATTGTACTTCAGTCTTTGTATGCTAGGGGTGTTAATATGGGAAAATAATTGTACATAAGTTGTGTCTGTGTAACACACATACATACTCTCACATGTACAAACACACACACACACACATTGTTGGTGAGGTTTTATGTAAAAAAAAAAAAAAAAACTTTTGTTATGCCATAGCCTTCACAAAAAATATTTAATGATAACATTTTCCCCAGTTATTGTTACACCTGACCTAACCACATCACATGTCGTAAGCTTGCTCCGTTCTCCGTCAAACTTTTGACGAACTTTTTCTCTCAGCCACTTACGGGCACCTCCACTTCGTTCTCGGGTAGCAATTTTCCTCATTATTCTTTTAAGTAATTCCCTACAGCAGCTCCCTTTAGTAAGCCTTCCTCCCTACTACCGGCTCTGCCTCCTTCCCGACACGCCCACTCCAGGCGCCTCCTCTGATAATGGTCATTGTTGCCAGTCACTCCAGTTCGGCAAATGGACACCATAATGACACTCCCGTACTCCACAATCCTCCCCAGGCTCTCTAGTTAACGTGCTGGTGACTATACAATAATAAGTAAATGATAGCGGAGTGTAGGAATGTGCTAACGCAAGCCGGGGCGGATGGCAAGCGGGTGGCACGGTGCCAGCAGGCTCTGTGACACGAATTATGAGCATATGTTTTCTTGTGTTGTTTATCCTCGACGCTTTGCTTGGTGTACAATCCTTGCACGTGATCCGTTTCAGCCGTCAGTGTTGATGGTTTAAACAATGTGCAAAAAGTGTGCATGCATTTCAGTTATTGGAGCTTATCAATCTGTATGGCTTTCTTTATTGACCACTAGACGAGTTCTTCCTTGTCATTTTGTTCGTTATTTTTTAATCGGTGTTCTTTACTGTTTGATCTTTATTTTGACAGGAACGCGAGCTGAATGTGCAATCAACCTCTTTGTTCGAGGGTCATTAACCTGCTTTTGTGCCAAAAATGTGTTTCATAATATTTCATTCCATTTCACAGTCAGGGTTATCTTTTCTCGTATGCTGTGCTGAAAAGAGTCGTGTTTCTCAAAACATGTTCTACCAAAGATGCAACGAAATAAATTCTTCAAGGGAAGGGCCTTCGTCTGCGCTAGAGCCGAGACGCCGCCAGAAAGCCTTCTCGTCTGAAGCAACGAAGCGTGTGTTGCTGAAGCCTCGTCGGTGCCTCGTCGTCTCTCTCCTCATTTGCCTCCCTGTCTTTCTCTCTGTGTCGTCCCTCCCTTGCGTTTGCCTCACTGGACCGTAATTAAGATGTTTTCTAGGGACGTGGTCTTCGATTCCACGTAATTCTCCTTAGAGTTGAGTTCTCAAGAGCAACGATGAGTATTTTCTACAATGTTGGGAGAGTATCCGGAAGTCAGGTGTACCGCTATTTCTCTCCTGTAGGATCTTCATTGAGTCAGTTCCTGTGCTTGGATAACTTTTGTAAAAAACTAATGTCATTTCTATTTACTTATGTTAAGTGACCAGATTTTATGAATTTATTTTATGTAACCGATATTGGTTTCCTGTAAAGAAAAAAAAAAAAATGTTAGCTAACTTAACTAAAAGGAATCGACTGTGGGTCACAATGAATAAGTTCTCTGTCAATGGCCTTTCTATCCGCCAATTTGCCTTTTTCATCCTTGTTTCCTTTTGCTTCTCCGTAAAATCATTGAACTTCCAACCTCTTTGTTTGCGCGTCCTGTTATTACCCTGCTCACTATGGCTTTTATTTTCTTATACCTCTGTGGGCCATCCCCGTTCCCATTCCTATTCCTCCGCCACGTAGTCTACATCATTGCCTTTCTCAACACTTCTTATTTCCCCCGCTTCTCTTCTCATTAGCTCGTATTGCCACAGGCGTAGCAGCCGGAGCCTTAATCCTGTGTCATATGGAATAGGTGATCAACTGCAGTGACCAAGCCGTGACTGGAATCATTTCGGAAGCGACCACCCGTGGTGCACTTACAAAACTATGCAGTCGGTGGTGATGAAATGCATATCACTCTATTCATTTAATTCAAACAATTATAAAGATAAATGGTTTGATGGTTAAGTGTATCTTTCTTACACACGCACACACATACACACACACACTATTTATATATATATATATATATATATATATATATATATATATATATATATATATATATATATATATATATTATATATATACACACACACATACCCATATAAGTGTGTATGTATGTGTGTGTACCTGTGTGTATGCATGCATGTGGGTAGGTACGTAAGTAGATATGAATATATGTATAAAGATTGTGAACAAAGAGATATTCAAACTGATAGATGCATAATTATATACTTCCATTGATGAATATATCAATGTCCAATTAATTCGACAAACAGATCCAGAAATGAACAAATCACAGGGTAAGCGGACCCTTCATTGATTCAAAGAATGAAACTTTTGTTATGTGAGGAGGGAGAGGGCGTGAGATGGACAGAGATGTCGACTGAGTGGCATTACAATGTTATTTTACCTCGCCGAGATAAGATCTGTT
>BOPN01004809.1:86900-91900 GCA_017312705.2 Penaeus japonicus
GTGGACGTTCGCTCGGTCGGAATGTAGCTGGTCAACAGGTCTACCCTGACCGTCATCAAGCTGGCTTCAGACGCATGAGAGCCAACGTCAGGTCCTGACTCGGCACTCGAAGAAGATATATGTATGTATATGTGTCTGAGTATCTGCGTGTGTTTGTGCGTGTTTACAAGCAAATAATCTGCTGCAGTAAGATTACATACGTGTTAGGTCCTTCCAATTCAAGGAACACTCCCTCCAGGAACACCCTTTGCCCTGGATCAGCATTTCCAGGAAGGGAAGCATCCCTTTCGAGGGGGGAATGCGCACGGGTCTTCCTTATCAGAAAGGAATCAATGTCTATATCAAATTTTCATTTCTATCTCTCTTTTGACCCTTAGCTCTGCATTGTAAATTGCTATGACTGAAATTCTGTAGTCTCACGCCGATGTTGAATGTTGCAAATTGAGACGCAGGCCCTTGTCCCATTGTCCAGATCACCTGCAATAAAACGTAGTTTATTTGAGATATTGCATTATGTCATAGATGAGTTTTAGGTAGGATTTAGTGAAAGTAATAATAGTTTACTGTAATTTTGTGTAAAAAAGGTCATCAAGATAACAACAATATGAACAATCAGTATAATCAGTAACAAGAATAACCATCATCATAATGATAAGCTTGATAGTAGTGACAATCTTGATAACAGCCGTCAAATTGATGTTATGTGTGATGATGATGATAACTTCATTGATAATAATGGTTATGGTGACTGAAAATATGATACTAACCACAATAATAATTATAACAATATTGATTAATGGTGATAGAAGTAAAATAATGATAACAGCAATGACGATTATATCAGTAATAACGGTAAAAAATGGTAAAAAATAATGTATGGACTATGTCAATGCTAATACTAATGAAGATAACGATAATATTGGCAATTATGATGACGATAAAAAGGGCTATGGTAATTATGGACTTTGTCATTAGTAAATTCATATTCAACATCATCAAATCTGCCATTATGATACCAATTATGATAACATCTGAATAGGAGAGAGAGAGATAGAGAGACATAGAAAGAGAGAGCGAGAGAGAGAGAGTGAGAGAGAGAGAGAGAGAGAGAGAAAGAGAGAGAGAGAGAGAGAGAGAGAGAGAGAGAGAGAGAGAGAGAGAGAGAGAGAGAGAGAGAGAGAGAGAGAGAGAGAGAGAGAGAGAGAGAGAGAGAGAGTGAATGAGAGAGGAAGAAGGAGAATGAATAAGAAAGAGAGATAGAGAATGAATGAGAGAGGGGAGGAAGGAAAGAGAGAGGGGAGGAAAGAAAGAGAGAGGAAGAAGGAGAATGAATGAGAGAGAGAGATAAAGAGAGGAAGAGAGAGAATGAATGGGAGAGGAAGATGAAAGAAAGAGAGAGGAAGAGGGAGAATGAATGAATGTGAGAGAGAGAGAGAGAATAAGTGACATAGAGATATGAGAGAGAGAGAGAATGAATGGGAGAGAGGGATGAGAGAAAGAGACAGGAAGAGGGAGAATGAATGAGAGAGAGAGAGAGAGAGAGAGAATAAGTGACATAGAGATATGAGAGAGAGAGAGAGAAAGAGAGAGAGAGAGAAAGATGAGAGAGAGAGGGGGGAGGGGAGATGAGAGAGAAAGAGACAGATGAGAGAGAGGAGAGATTATACATATACATATTATGCATATAATTAAAACAGTTTCTTATCTGATTATCTGTCATATGATTATCCGTAATTGACAAATACCCCCCCCCCCCCACCCTGCCCCGCTCCAGTTCAACATCAAAGACCTTCTTCTTTTCTCTACGTCGGGTCATCAATTTGCAGTTGCATTCATACTCTCAAAGCCAGACTCATGATATCATCTTACTAAAAACCGCATTTCATGCCTTTGTCTCCCAGGAGTTTTTCTTCGATCTCGTGTTTATTTTCATGGAGCCACAGAATCATTTGGGCTCTAAGTTGAGCTCTTCTTTTTCTTTCTTTTTTTTATCATATTTGATTTTTCTCATTTTTCTATTTCTTCTTCTCCTTCTCACTCTCTTTCTCACTCTGTCTCTGCCTATCTCTGTCTCTTTCTGTCTGTCTCTCTATCTATCTATCTATCTTTATATCTATCTATCTATCTATCTTTCTATATATCTGATTATATCATTTGTCTATGTTTTCTCTTTTGTTTTTGCTTTTCTGTTCTTACAAATTTCTTGACGTTTTTTTAGGCATGGCTAGTTATTTAGACTTTTTTTCTTATACTTAATTATGTTGCCGACCTATACAATTATGTCGATAAACTTGATGTAATCTTCTGAATCGTCTGAGTCATCTGAATTACCTTCATTATCGGGAGCTTCCCCTCACCCCCCTACTCACCCCCCTTCGCGCTCACCCCCTTCCTTCCCCTCCTGCTTCCCGATCCTGTAAGTTAACCTGCGCCGATAGATGCAGGACAAAAGCAAACCAAGAGGGGAGCCTTCGCGCCGTTTCCCCTTTCCTCCCCTTCCTCCTCCTAAGACCTCTTGAGTTTTGTCAAGGTCCGCCCGAGGTATTTTTACCCCGTTTCACCTGAGGGAACGCGAGGTATTCGGTTCACCTGCGATTCTAACAATCACTGACACTTCTTTCTGTCTTGGCCAGGGGTTGGACCAGCTGGTCTAGAGGTGGAGGGGAGGGGGTGGGGGAGGGGAGGGCGCGGAAGAATCAAGAGTAGTGGGGGTAAATGAGGTTGTGTTCAAGTGGGAGGCGTGATGGGGGTGGGGGTCTTTGCCATCCGGGGTCTCTGCTGGCAAGGAGTGTAACGGAATATGCAGGTGGTGTGTATATTTGGTACGTCTAAAAGAAGGCAAACTACCTGGCTCTGCCCTCGACTTTGGGGTAAAGATGGCAGGGACTGCGAGTGACCAATCAGCGCGCAGGATCCGGCAGCTGGCCGGAGTATATAAGCGAGGGACGGGAGCCTCCTCGCATCGTGCGGCTGCGGCTTCTGAGAATCAACGGTCTTTAAGGTCAGGCGACGCAAGCATCTAGGTGAGTTGAGCAAAGTCCGTGGACAGTGGGCGACAGTAGTGATTGCGGAAGTTACTCAGTGTTGTGTCAGGAACCAGAAGAAAAGACTCAAGGCTCCGTCCCAAAGGCATTGGAAGTTACTGGCAGGATGTTAAAGTGCAGTGAGGGCGGAGACTCGAAGAAGAGAAACAACACGAAAAACAGTGCATGCTCGTGTAGAATCTGACAGTGTAGTGACAGCCGTTGCCGAAGCACCTCTCTCACTCACGTGGGTCCCAGGCGTGTCTTCGTGGCTTCACGAGTAGGGTGGATGCTTCAGATGCGCTTCGACGGCACTGAGTGAAAAAGGAGTTAGCGAATCAGTCCGCAGCATGAATCGAATCCTAGAATGAAGTACGAAAGTTGGATCTGTGTGTTCTGAGTTTCGAACTTGGGGAGCTTTCATTTATGTCCACACACATACAATTATACATACATACATATATATATATTATATAAATACACACACATATATATATATATATATATATATATATATATATATATATATATATGTATATGTATATATATACTGTATATATATATATATATATATATATATATATATATATATATATATATATATATATGTATACACACATACACACACACACACACACACACATATATATATATATATATATATATATATATATATATATATATATATATATATATATATATGTATGTATATATATATATATATACATATATATATACATATATACATATATATATATATATATATATATATATATATATATATATATATATATATATATATATATATATATATATATATGTATGTATATATATATATATACATATATACATATATATATATATATATATATATATATATATATATATATATATATATATGTATGTATATGTATATATATACATATATTTTATATATTTTTGTTGATATTTTCTTTTCTACTTTTAAGATGTTTTGAGCAAGACCCTTAGTGAGGCTTGTGATTTCACCTATTACATTTATTATATTCACATTTTTCACAATGAACGATGAAAAACATCAACCAGCGTATGAAAGTAATTTGTCTCAAAAGATTCATACACCGACGAATCAGACACCAAAGTCAGAAGCCATTATATACCAAAAATAGAAAAAGTATGAAAATAAAAGAGACGCCCTGAGCATTGCTGTCCTCCCAACAACTCAGAGACACAGAGAAAGTAGGAAAGCATGAGAAGAGAACGCAACGCAGGAAGAACGCATCCGTTTATACATTGCTTGTATGTTATTACTTAGCGGAAGATATACGTATCACCTGTTACTTCACGCGGGAACCGAACCTTTTCAGTTTTTCCTTCTGCCCTTTCGTACATCTTGGATAATTTTGTCCGCCTTAGTTCTTCTTGGCACAATGAATTGCCTCTCGTTGTTTCTAAGTTCATTTGTGCAGATATGTGCATTTCCTGAAAATTATTTTTTTTCTAATAAACACACAAAACGCGTATTAAATATCTAAACCCAATTATTAAAACCAAATACAATATCTATGTGAAACAGCTACAGTTTCCTATCCATTATAGTTTAGCTTTTAATAGCCAGTGCCAAGAGCGATTCAGTTATCCTTTTACTACAGGCTGCTGCTTCGCCTGGTCTCGAACGCAATCGTCAAGCATTGGCGTTTGCATTTCCTGATAAGCAAGGCGTCAATATTGGAATAAGGTAAAAGTAGAACCCATGCGAGTAAGCAATTAGACTATTCCTTCCACACTCTTACAAGTAGACGATACTCACGAAAAGACAAGAGACATCCTTTGCCTGGTTTTTCTTTACCGTTCACGTTGTCAAATAAACGATAACTTTTGTCTTGGATTTTTACACAGTTTTTCCATCATTATTATCATTATACCGGAGACAGTATTTTATTGATAAGACAGCACACTTAGATGAAGATCCAAAACCATGTAATGAGGTAAAGACAG
>BOPN01004809.1:96900-101900 GCA_017312705.2 Penaeus japonicus
CCAACCAGAGTAGTACTCGCACTCTCTCTCTCTCTCTCTATCTATCTATCTATCTATCTATCTATCTATCTATCTATCTCTATCTATCTATCTCTCGTTGCTTCAGTCTCTGTCTACCTCCTGTTTTTTTATCCCTCTTCATATTTCCCAGCCTGTTCTGTCTAAATCCTTTCTCCCTCTCTTTCCCTTCAGGTAAGGCTTCCCTTCGTAGCCCAACCCGTCTACCTGACCCCGTCAGGAAGAGTTAATTAGACCGTCCTAGCCGTAGGCCTTAGAGGATAGCTCTCTGCCGAGTCGACATTAATCTACCTCTCGATTTTCCTCCTTTTCTTGCCTCTGTCTCACCTCCTCTTCCCCTCCTCCTCCCCTCCTCCTCCTCGTTCATTTATATTTTCTTCCTATTTTTTTTTCTATTTATCTGTTTATCCTTTTATCTACCTATATATCCGTCTGTTTGTCTGTCATTCTTATTCTTCTTTTTTACTTTGTTTATGGAACCGCTTTCTCTCGTGCTCTTTGTTGGGAAGCGAATATGAGATAACATACTATATATTTCATAACCATTTGCTTCCGCTCATTCAGATGCTTACTGATCAGCAACGAAATTAATTAGAATCATCACAGTGAGAAAAATATCGAACAATTAATATTTTGTATCGTCAGACTCGGAATGCAATACAAACCCCGTAGATTTTCACCGCAAGCTTAAAGTCTCGTCGCTAACGTCAAAGACTCTTGTTTGTTTCCTCGTATCTACTGCCACGTGTTCCGTAAATTCCATCCCAGCGACTGTTACCTGGCTTGCATTGCAGCGACTGTTACCTGGCTTGCATTGCAGCGACTGTTACCTGGCTTGCATTGCAGCGACTGTTACCTGGCTTGCATTACAGCGGCATTACATTACAGCGGTTCATGCAAGACAGTTAAATTCCTTAGCATAAAGTTGAGAACCTGTTTTTCTCATTATTACTTCTTGCTTTTTTTTCTTAATTATCAAGCTTTTGAACTTCGAGGCGTAACTTGAGACGGTGTAGGAACAACTGATTTCAAGCGAGAGTTTTAAACTTTTATGTGCATGCATTGTAAGGATCCAAACCTATTGTTGAATATGCTGCCCTCTATGACTGAAAAGTTCCTTAGACCGAAAAGTTCCTGGTCATTTTTAACGACAAGAGTAGAGAAATAGAGAAAAATATAATATATGCTTTTACCGATAAATGAAAGTGCAGTGGATATAAGAAGCTGTATATATGTGCGTGTGTATATATATATGTGTATATATGTATATGTATATATATATATATATATATATATATATATATATATATATATATATATATATATATATATATATATATAGATATATATATATATATATATATATATATATATATATATATATATATATGCAGTTAGATAATTTTTGTTAATATGCAAACATATATATATTATACATACCCCTTTGTTTTATAACCCCACCGTGCGCTCATGTGTTTTTATTATTCACACATTTTGTTTATATGTTTTATTTCTTTTATCCCTTCCTCGGAACCCTTGGCAACTAGAACAAAGCTGACTATAAATATTATTCTTGAGTCGCTGTGACAAGACGTTCTCGCTGAAAAAGAAATCGGGGGAAGTGCCATCTGGGCAACAGGGAACTAGGCCACGATTTATGCCTCAACGACTATTTCTAGGGCAATCAAACTCTCTGGGTTTCATGATTTAGTTCTAATTGTGCGCATCTGCATAGGCCTTCTTAAGAAATAACTTCGTTCTCTCGTAAATAGTGAAAGGTCCCATTAATAAAATGACTCACAATACATTTTAGACGTGATTCTTCAAGTGAATATTTCCACAAGCACAATTCCCTTGTATATTGTTTCTATTAAGAAGTAAAACATAAGGAAGCTAAAATGCATTATCATAAAAAATGTATATGTACATTATGTGTCACTGTTTAGTCAGTAGCGTCCCCAAGATTACATTAAAGGTAGTTAGACCTTTTACTAACTTTTCCGAGACTCAGCAGTTAAACGTACAACCTTTTTCTTGTCTCTCCCTCAGACATTGACAACAATGGCTTCTTGGACAAGAACGACTTCGAGTGCCTTGCCGTCAGGAACACCCTGATCGAGGGCCGCGGCGAATTCAGCGCCGATGCCTACGCCAACAACCAGAAGATCATGAGGAACCTCTGGAACGAGATCGCCGAGCTCGCTGACTTCAACAAGGTAATGCCACACGGGCCGTTGGGTCTCTTGGCGTCTGGCTCGCTCCTTCGGCCGACGGAAAAGGACCTTAGAAAATCGAGGCTCCGTGCCAGAGAAGGAAGGTTTAGTGCTTCAGGAGTTTAGTGTTTGAGAGTAAAAGCTGTCAGTGATATAGACTATAGGTACTTAACACCATAGAGTGAATACTTAGTATTAGAAAGTCTAGCTCCACATTTTGAATACTTGGCGTTAGAGAGTGTGAGCATTACCTGAGACTGATCAGGAGAGTAAATAAAGCGCTTGATAGTTAAAACTTACTGTTGGGGAGTGAAGCTTTTAGTACTAAAAATGAAGCTTTATTACCTCTAGTGTGTGAAAGCTTATTAGCACTGCGTGAAGACTTAATATCAGGAAGTGGAGAGCAAGGGATGGTGCGAATGTATTAGTTTTTGTCTCTTTGTAACAAAAAACATTATATATATATATACATGCAAATAGAGGATTATGGCTTGATACACACTCGCTCATATGCCCCCACGCACACATAAATGCATACACAAACACACATAGACACATAACATACACACACAGACACATAACATGCACACACAGACACGCAAATGCACATACACACATACGTGCGCACGCGCACACACACACACACGCACATAACACACACACACACACATAACACACACACACATACACACACACACACATACACACACACACATACACACACATACACACACACACACACACACGCGCGCGCGCGCGCGAATACACACACACGGACATAAGACAGAAAATGAGCGTAGGTTGTGAATGATAATTTGCTCTTTATACTACATCTTTTGTGAGATTTGTTTTCCTCCTCAAGCCATTTTCATGATCAAGAATAATCAGATGGACACCAGGTATGGATCAGATAACTCTTTCTGGCGATATCTGGTAGTGGATGGTAGTTGTGGTTGATCTCGGTTGATCACTGTAGGAGCAACAACTGGTGCCTTGCAGAATGGCGAGGTCACCGTCGACGAATTCAGGAAGGCGGTGCAGAACGTCTGTGTTGGCAAGAGTTTTAATGACTTCCCTACGTGCTTCAAAGTAGTGATTTCAAACTTTTTCAAGACCGTTGACGTGAATGGTAGGTGGTGCTGTATGTACACTGCCACCAGACTTCGCCTCTAGGAGCATACTAACGATAATTGCTGATAGCATTCCACTGTAGAAGCACAACCCCAGCTGCTCTGTGATTAGAGCATGACGCCACGCTGTTGCATAGCTGTCTCTTCATTTTGCCTGGGTAGAGTTTGATATTTCACTTTACTTTTGTCATCCTGATTGTACTCTCTCCCTTCATTCTAAGTCACCTCTAACTTCTCATGACATATGTGGGAGATTCTTGGCAATCACTAAACTTTTAGATTTTTTTTTCATGTTAGGACTGTTCCATCTTCATGTTCATGTTAGGTTTATGTTATTGTATCATACCTTTCCCTTGCATCTTCATTCACTCATCGTATAGACGTTATACTACGAAGAATAGCTGTCGAAGGGTAAGACTTACGGCCCTTCACCCTCAAGCACCTGCTAATCAACAACAACAGACCCCAGTGTCACAGTCACATGCGAATATCAGAACAACACCTACGAATGCCAAGACAGACCGATATCTCACAGCACAGACTCAAGGAACTCCTCCCTTCTTAACGGATTGAGCTCTAGCATCATCCTTGGGGTTTCAGTAGGTTATGTCTTCACGTTTTCAGGACGGCGAGGTAACTGTCGACGAGTTCAAGCAGGCTGTGCAGAAGCATTGCCAGGGCAAGAAATACGGCGATTTCCCCGGTGCCTTCAAGGTTTTCATTGCCAACCAGTTCAAGGCTATTGACGTTAACGGTACGTTCATGGTCGGGCCTCTTGGCGTGTGAGAGCTGAGCATCCCTAGCAAGCAGCTAACACCTCTAAACTCATGGCATAGGCCGTGTGCAACGGAAATTATTACGATGTAGTGAGTTCACTGTTTAAGTTTCATCTGACGTTTGCAGGACGGTGAGGTGACCGTTGACGAATTCAAGCAGGCAGTGCAGACGAATTGCAGCGGCAAGGTTTACGATACCTTCCCCACTGCCTTCAAAACATTCATTGCTAACCAGTTTAAGACCATTGATGTGAACGGTACGTTGTCGAGAACTTGTTCCTAGTAGAAGCGTCACATCAACACTAAGCATCACAACCAACACCTTAACCACCACAGTCGTCTAGATATAACCAGCCCAAACCGGTGTTCCAATCCCTGGTCTCCTCCCTTGACCCCATCCCTACTTCCAGGACGGGGAGATTTCCAGCCAAGAGTTCAAGAAGGCGGTCAAGGACGCCTGCCTAAGCAAGACTTTCGATGAGTTCCCCAACGCCTTTAAGGTGTTCATTGTGAATCACTTTAAAACCATTGATCTGAACGGTATGTGCGACCAGTTCAAGGTTCATTATCGGCTTCCCACTTCTTCTGCTCACCATTTCTTCATTCTCTCTCCCACATCATCTCAGCCCAAGTCTCGCCACCTCTGCAAGGTCTAGGATAAGATGAAAAAGGTTTTAAAAACTTCCAAGTAAAAAGGCCTTATTACAGATCTTTCGATTCGTGCCATGTGTGGTAGGCCTTTCGGTTGATTCATCCCTGATCTTCCTTATTGGTTCCAGGACGGAGAGGTGTCAATTGACGAGTTCAAGCAGGCTGTACAGAACGTTTGTGTGGGCAAGGCTTATGAAAGTTTCCCTGTTGCC
>BOPN01004810.1:25000-30000 GCA_017312705.2 Penaeus japonicus
TAGAGTTCCTGGAATTCGTCAGCTACTGATAATATGAAATATAATCACAGTACACATCTTTGTAGCCTGAGGGTAAAATATGGCATTCCGAGGGTTCTCCACCAAGAAAAAAAACTGCAGTAGGATCAGCCAAAGTTTTCCCTGGCTTTGTGATTAAATGTATGGGAGGTCTATGATGAGCGGTCAAATGAATATCATTGGAATGTAATTTTGAGAGAGAGAGAGAGAGAGAGAGGGGGGGGGGCGAGATGTGAGAGAAAGAGAAAAGAGAGAGAGAGATAAACATATACAAACATATGGTTATAAAGATAGATAAAGACAAAAGAGCCTAATCATTATTCCTTGGAAAGTTTGTAACTTCTGCATTACCTTGAATCGCAAGTGAATTCTTTTAGTGCGCTCATAAGGTCAAACAACACGCTTGGCCTCATGTATAAATTGTTTCACGTTGTGTTCATCTGTCAAGAATGATTGCCAGTGTGTCGGTTTCTTGTTATTCCCACCTTGATCTGACAACCTTTTTGAATATCCTAGCCTCATACTGTTCATAAAGTCTATCTCTTATATGGATTTTTCATATCCCTTCGATTTGTCAGTTTTTCATCGACTTTGCCAATATATAATGGGACTGAAGTGAGGGGACATTTCTTTTTTATATTTACTCTATCAATCAATTTACATCTCTAATGTTGTGACTGCAATTACACTGCAATATTTTTTGTCTATTCTGCTTCCTTATTCTTTGTAGATCTTATTTTCACTCTCTTCTCTTTAGCTTCCGTGGTCTTCAGATTCAGTGTTTTTTTTATGTTATATAATTCCACGGGTGTCTAGCCTCTCAGTTAAGAATGTTGACACGCATGTAATATTACGGGTATCGCACGATGGGGTTTGATATTCATGAGTATACAAATAATCCTATCATCATAAACATACTCTGATTTGAATAGTTTCCTCTTTTTCCTTCATCTCTCACCAAAACGGACCAGGATACGATGGAGATTCATCTTAACGTGTTGCCATAGCTTGATGTGAAAGTTGCCTTGGATGCCAGCTGACACACATAGTTTTCGGTGTCCAGCTTGTTGACTCCTGGAAAGCCAGTCTTTTGTGCCGTCTCCGTGAAATCCCGAGAGAGAGGCATCCTGAATCGCTCATTAGGGGGTAAGCTTTCATCAGACCAACACCATTTATACACGTCGGTGGCTGTAGTAGTAGCAGTTCATGGTTCTCATGGTCTGAGTCATGTGTCGTCTCTCTGCATGAATCCAAATACCGATCGCTTGTCGACAGTTCGCTTCATATGAGACGCCACCGAGGCCTTGGAAGGCAACTAGATTATGTTGGTAAATAAACAGTGAACAAATTTGTTTTGCCATGTTCTGCGCGTGCGTATACACTTTTACACATGTAAACATATACGTATATGTATGCGCACACACACACACACACACACACACACACATATATATATATATATATATATATATATATATATTATATATATGTATATATATATATTTATATACATACACATACGTGTATGTGTGTGAGTATGTGTGTGCGTGTGCGTGCGTGTGCGTGTGTGTGTGTGTGTGTGGTGTGTGTGTGTGTGTACATGTGTAAGTAATGCTTTAAAGCTCAACTGTCATGAAGGTATGGATTATCATAACTCTGTAAGACTATATCATGTCCATGGGTTTTAATCCCATTATTTCCAGCCCCTAGCAGATCGCTTCTAATGAATCCTAACTGTTTCCAACGGCTTTAACTGTCTAAAAATATCTTATGATAATAATGAAAATTATAGTAAGGTCAAAGATTTCTTGACTGTCAGCACTTAAGGAACGTAAGTTATATCAAATTGCCAAGCCTGCTCATTGGTAATTGCCTTAATGTCGCCATGACAATATTTGTGGAGATGCCATTACTGTCCCCAGTTTGGAGGAGGAAAGCCATTATTAAGTTATTGCCGGTCGCTCGCACAACATCTGTTATTTTCCGTGCGACCAAAGCGGACGCGATGAGGTAGCTCTTGGTTACATCTATCTATTTGTCTGTCATTGTATGAAAGGGGTACTTGGGGGGATTTCCTATATTGCATTACCCGCAGGAAGCATAATATATGCATTCATTCTCTTCCAAAATGTGTAGATTTTGATTACCTCTCAAAAAAAAAAAAAAACAAAGAAAAAAATCAAATTTTCCCCTCTGTTTCCCGTTCTTCGATTTGGCACCATTTAACCCCCTGGTGGTGGCGCGGTGAACTACTCCTCTTATCCACTTACTGCTCGTTACTGTGCCGGTAGCTCCAAAAACATATTTCATAAAGTTTCGATCGAAATTCTCATTTTCCCCTACCGTTCGCACCAACACGGGAAGGCGAGGTGAGCGTTAAGATTTCCGTTCGACCGAGAATCGCTACAGATTCATGAGGCGAGAACGCAGAGTTGTCAGGACATTCATAAATTTCTCAAATTTTTCTGTTACTTCGCCGTGAATATGAAAGTTGCTCGCACTCTTTTCCTCAGTAGAAGGTGGTCCTTAATTTTTCCCCACCTTTGAATCTCGTTAGTTATTTATATAAAAGTGTTTCAAGAAATAACCCTTGCAGTATCTGGCACCTTGTCTTGGGTTACACTTAAAAGCTTGTGTCGGATAGAATTTGGGAGTGACGGCAATTTCACCAACAGAGAAAATGGACTAAAATCACAAGGCGGGAGAAGGCCACTCTGTCGTCCCTTTATCAGCCTTGTAATAAAGACAGGAGTGGCAGTGAGGGGATGGCTCGCTGCCTGTGTTCTGTGGCAGGATCTTGCTCTTGCATCTGGTAGATTACACCCGCGCTATCACTAACGCTCATACCATGCACGCCCATAAATAGGCGTACAAACACGCATAAGCACAAGTATACACAAGTCTACATACACACAGACATATAAGTGTGTGTGTGTATATGTATATATATATACATACACATAAATGCATAAATACACACACATGCATGTCTGTATGTGTGTGTGTGCGCGCATATATATATATATATATATATATATATATATATATATATAATAAAGGTTTGTGTGTACCTGAATGTGTGCAAGTTGTCGAACGATAGAGAATAAGATTAAAAGTAGGGAGGCTGTTAAATGTGACAGTTGTTGCAAGTATGAAAGAGAATGCATTATTTGATATTTTTGTGGAAAACTGATTTAGACGAAAAATTCAATTCTGTAAAATCATAAATATTTTGAAAATAAATGCTGGATTAATCATTATTGTTTTGAATTTCTTTGCTATGATAATCATTAATTCTAGAATTATTTTATGGATAAATCAAATTGACAATATAGATGGATGTAGATGTGTGAATGTACATGCAAGAATAAAAACGAATATGCCACTAAATAATATTTAAATGTTAGTAAATAGTCTGTCGGTTGCCTCATTTCACGCCTGCGTCGGAAGTCAAGCGGAAGAACAAGGGACGGCGCTCGCTTTTCAAACAGCGGGAAGTAGATTGGTCACCCGCGGGGACTGACCAGTAAAGTGTCACTCCACCACACCACCACTTAAATCTCCACCTCCACCACACCTCCACCTCCACCACACCTCCACCTCCACCTCTACATCAACATCTACCACTACCTCCATCTCCATCTCCACCTCCACCACTACCTCCACCTCTACCACCAACAACAACACTGCCATCACTACCACCAGTGCCACCACCACACCACACCACTATTTCCATCATCATCAAAACTCATCATTATCACTATTCACCACTACCTTCATTAGCATCGTCACCTCCATCAGTAATCACCTCCAACATCACCGTCATCACCAACACAATCTTCATCATCACCATCATCATCATCATCATCATCTTCCTCATCCTCATTCACGCAGAGCATCACAGGCCTTCGTCTATTTCAAGTCGGAGGTCAGAGAGAGGGAAGCAGGAAAGGGGGGAGGGGGGAGGGAGGAGGGGAAGAGGAAGGATGACGGATGAAGCGGAGGGGGATGAGAATCAAGGAGGGTGAAGCGGAGGGGGCGAGATGGTCTTATAGGAAGAGGGGGGGGGGGGGGTGAAAGGAATGAGGCGGAGGGATCAAGGTCCTCCGAGCAGTTCGTCGCTCGGGGAGTTAGCTCGGCGGGCGGGGTGACTTGACGCCCCAAGGGAGATGACTTTTTGGCGTCGGGGAGGGAAGGGAAGGATTCTGTGATTGGGGAGGAAATAAAAGGGAAGGAAGAGAATGAGAGAGGATGGGGAAATGTTTGTGCGTGAGAGAGGGAGAGCGAGTGTGTGTGTGTGAGTGAGTGAGTGAGTGAGTGAGTATGTGTGTGCGTGTGCGTGCGTGTGTGTGTGTGTGTGTGTGTGTGTGTGGTGTGTGTGTGTGTGTGTGTGGTGTGTGTATGTGTGTGTGTACATGTGTAAGTAATGCCTTAAAGCTCAACTGTCATGAAGGTATGGATTATCATAACTCTGTAAGACTATATCATGTCCATGGGTTTTAATCCCATTATTTCCAGCCCCTAGCAGATCGCTTCTAATGAATCCTAACTGTTTCCAACGGCTTTAACTGTCTAAAAATATCTTATGATAATAATGAAAATGATAGTAAGGTCAAAGATTTCTTGACTGTCAGCACTTAAGGAACGTAAGTTATATCAAATTGCCAAGCCTGCTCATTGGTAATTGCCTTAATGTCGCCATGACAATATTTGTGGAGATGCCATTACTGTCCCCAGTTTGGAGGAGGAAAGCCATTATTAAGTTATTGCCGGTCGCTCGCACAACATCTGTTATTTTCCGTGCGACCAAAGCGGACGCGATGAGGTAGCTCTTGGTTACATCTATCTATTTGTCTGTCATTGTATGAAAGGGGTACTTGGGGGGATTTCCTATATTGCATTACCCGCAGGAAGCATAATATATGCATTCATTCTCTTCCAAAATGTGTAGATTTTGATTACCTCTCAAAAAAACAAAGAAA
>BOPN01004810.1:35000-40000 GCA_017312705.2 Penaeus japonicus
TGCAGGGCCCCTTTGCAATTTTATGTTTAAGTCGGAACTTTTTATGTAGATTTCACAGGTATAGTGCAATGCCCAATCAATAATGTACCCGATCAGTATATACAAAGGCGCACATTCCCTCACGCCTTCTAGAGAAAGGAGGGGTAGCGATAACTGTAGATAGATTGTATATATGGCTTGATAGATGTTGACTGACAGACTGGGATATTTTTAAGACATAGAATTTGCTGAAATACATTACCGCCTTACTTTTCAAAATCCTATCAAGTTCTAAAAATGGTGAATCATAGATGCTATGTTTTACAGATACCCAGCCATCTCTCTCCTTCACCACTCAGGTTCTGTCAGTTTCTTAATCATCATTTATCACACATTCACACATAGAGAGAGAGAGAGAGAGAGAGAATGCTTATGCAATTACTGTGTGGGCAGAGAACTGAACAGCACTTCATTTACTATCTATTGATTGGTAGATCATATAGCTTGCTTCGAATTAAAGATTCAAAAACACAGAACAAAGGATCCCGGCTTTGGAACCCGGCCTTACCTTGATCCCGGCCACTGGCACCCAACTCTCTCCCTCCCTCACTGTGCCTCCTGACATCCCCCCCCCCCTCTCCCCAGCGGCATACTCCGCGAGACCTGTGGTGTGAACAAAGGTGGGATATGATTTCTGTACGCGACCTGCAGAAAATAAGTAATAGAGGTAATAATGAAAGGAAGTTAGAATAATTATGATTATGATAATAAAGCGTCAATTGCGGTAATATATCAATGATAATTCTGATGATATATTGATGATAATGATTATAATAACAAAAGCAATAATGATATTGATAATGATGATAAGGATTACAATAGTACTCATAGTAATAAAAAGTTATTATGATACTAATAATGACAATAATAATGATAATGATAACACTCAAACGATAACGATAATAAGAAAAATGATAAAACTAGTAACGGCTATCATTGTTATTGCTATCGCTATTGTATCAACAATAATGATGAAAAATTATAACAATGATAACAATAATGATGAAAATGATAACAATGATGATAGTAATGATAATTTTTGTGTAGATGACAACTTCATCAAAGGTAAAAGATCAACCATCCATCATGTAAATGAGCAAAACGAAGGATCAAATTGATTCATAGGTGATTACAGTACATTTATAATGAAATGTTGGGTAGAGAAATGTGGGGGAGTTGCAATGAAGAAAGGGAAGCTAATAAAATGTAATATAATTAACTGCCAGAAAGGAATGGATATAAATCACTTGAAAGGCAGGCATGGAATACATAGATATTTGTCATCAAAATTACATGATTTCCATTTTCCATCACTTTTCCTTATCGATTCTGTTCACCCGATCACTGACCCCACCAGCGCCTTCTGCTTACTCTATATTAGTTTATCACTATCTTAGAAGCCGACTGCATGTCGTATCCTGGAATAGCTCTCTTTACCCTTCCTTCTGCTTCCTCTCTCTTTCTCTCTCTTTAAGTATCTTCTCGCTTCACTTTTGCATGACCTCTCTCTCTCTCTCATTCTCTCTCTCTCTCTCTCTCTCTCTTTAACAGGTCCGACTTGGACTCTGCATGTATATGGTAACGTGGCTTGGGGTGTGAAGAACACGGCAGAAACAGCTTTCTTGGTTTATTGCTAAGCTTGAACAGTAGGACGTTGGAGTGAGGGTCCGAGGAGCGAGGAGTTGCTCCTCTGCTCCCCGAGAGGAGACTCTACCACAATGTATGATTTGTCTCAGGATATGTGTGAATCACGTGTTTTTTTGTGACATGTGACATTTGGAATGAGATGAGGGAAGTGTTGCATCAATACATAGCTCTTGCAAAGGGAAAGACAAAACAACACTGGTATGTCTGGCGTGAGAATAAGAGAGGGGTAGACAGATAGGTAAAGCAACGAGCCTACATATATGTATGTATATATGTGTATGTGGTAGAATATATATATATATATATATATATATATATATATTTATATATATATATATATATATATATATATATATATATAACAACTAAAATGACATGGCAGATATAAATTACATTGACTATTGTATTACATAGAATACGATAGCTAAAGCATACATGTGTTAATAATTTTCGATGGACATAACAATAATCACAGCAGACATAATACAAATATAAATGGTTATTGCAAGGTTACACTCTCTCACTCTCTTTCTTTCTTTCTCTCTCTCTCACTCTCTTTCTTTCTCTTTCTCTCTCCCCCCTCTCTTCCTGTCTCTCTCTCTCATCCTCCCTCCCTCTCTCTCTCTTTCTTCTTCTCTCTGTCTTCCTCTCTCTGTCTCTCTCTCTCTCTCTCTCTCTGTCATCAAAATTACATGATTTTCATTTTCCATCACTGTTCTTTATCGGTTCTGTTCACCCGATCACTGACCCCCACAGCGCCCTCTGCTTAATCTCTCTCTCTCTCTCTCTCTTTTTACACTTTATTTTACACTGTGCACAAGTTTATATCTATGCCCGTGCACACATGTAAGGCTAAAGGACGCATTGCTTAATGATTCCTATCTAAAAGCTAAAAGCTACCTATCTCAGTTTCATAAACATGTTACATAAATGCATATATTTTCCTTATCACCATTATCAAGAGGAATGTGATGTTACATACATGCACATACATAAAGGTCAAGTAAATGCAAAACATAAACATATGTGTGAGCTAAGTGTTGTAGAGTAACCAGTTATTTGCTGCTTGTCTAATACTCTCTACTGATCTGAAGCAAGTCCAGTCCAGAGAATCAGCAAACTTATTCCATAGACAGGTACCTCCACGCTGAACTCGCTAGCAGCTTGACTTCTTGTGCTATAAGTTGGTGTTTTCACCTTAGCTCGCAGTGGTCTCAGCCATGGGTTCTCTTCAAAGGTGGTTTTGCAGAGTACTGTGAGGCCAGCTACATCTCTCCTATGTTGTAATGATGCTGAAGGCTGGGTTGGGACATTTTCAGTTGTACAGTTGTTTATCAACCGACGAGCACGGTGACCTACCTTCTCCAGAAGTTGTAGATAGGACGGAGGACAGGCCATCCAAGTGAAGGGAGAGTATTCAAAGCAGGGTCACACCTGTGAGTTGTAGAGAATCTTGTATCCCTTTGCATCAAGGAGAGGAGCTATTCGCCGCAATGCTGCCAACTTCCCTGCTCCTTTCCTGGCGAGATCCTTAATATGGCTTTTGAAATTCATTCTTTTGTCAAACTTAATTCCAAGTGTGTCCAGTATGTCTGCATCTTCTATCACGATGTCGTTCATTGAAAGCTTGAGTAAGCAGTTGTTTTGATGCTGAGCTATGTGCAGCATTTGAGTTTTTTCTGCAGCAAACGTGATTTGCCACAGGCGGTTATACTTGTTAAATGCTGCTGCATTACTCTTTCAGCTTCATTTAACTGGTTCTTGTCAAATGAGAAGAATATTGTGCAATTATCAGCATATGCATATGATTCTGGGACAGGATCAAGTAGGCCATTAAAGTAAATATTCCACAACAGAGGTCCTAGAACACTACCCTGTGGAACACTTGCGCCAATGGGAAACTCCTGAGAAGTTGCGCCCTTATACACTACATGTAAGGAACGACCTCGAAGATAGTCTCCAAGCAGGTTAAGTAGCCTGCCATTTATCCATTCGCTTTGCACTTGGCCAGAAGACCATCATGCCAGACCTTGTCAAAGACTCCAGCGATGTCAAGTGCAATAATGCAGGTGATCATCTGATCATTCAAAGCTCTGTGCCATATAGATAAAAGGTTCAGGAGAAGGTCTGCTGCTGACCGACCCTTTCTGAAGTCAAACTGCCTTTCGTTGAGAAGACAGTGGTCTTGTAGAAATTGGGTCAGTTGTCTAGAGATAATTGTCTCCTGTATCTTGCCAATGTTGGAAAGAAGTGATACAGGACGGCAATTTCCCACTTCACAGCGTTCTTTCTTTTTATGTATGGGAACCACCTTCGCCTTCTTCCAAAGTTTAGGTCATTTGCTTTGAGCAATGGACTCTTGGAAAAAAAATTGACAGAGGGAGTGCCAACTCATTTGCACCTTGCTTTAGGAAATATGGACTGATGTTGTCAGGCCCTGAAGATTTGTTTGTGTCCACTTCCTGTAAGATACATTTATGTCTTGAAGACGATGGGATGTTCGTTCTGGCAGGACAAATGCTGGACGGCTGGGGTCTGGCACCTGCATTTTGTTGGCAAAATGTTCTGAAAAGATATCGGCTTTTTCAGAAGTTTTGACAGCAAATGTCCCATTGTGATATTTTAGAGGTGGAATGTCCTCTACTTTCGAAAAACCCTGTTGATCTTTGATAAGAGACCACCAAAATTTGCTGCCCACACCCCTTGTCTGCATCCTCTGACGAATATCCTTTAGCCAGCATTGCCTGGCAATACGCTGAACTATTGTCATATGTTGACAAGCAACCTTGTGGTACCTCCAGTTTTGGGGTGTGGGGTGCCTCTTGTATGTTTGCCATGCTTTGTACTTGGCATCAGAAGCAATTCGGCAGTGATAACCAAACCATGGCTGGTCGGTTGCTATGCTGATAAAAGTTATGTGGGGAACATACTGATGTTGAAAAGACAAGATGTGATCTGTTAATACCTGTGCCTTAGCATCGAGGTCACCTGTCAGTAAAGTGTCCCAGTCAGCTTTCTCTAGAGTATTACGGATGGTAAACCAATTTGCATGGTCCTAAATCCATGTTGTCCTTATGATTTCTTCTGAACACTCTAGGTCACGGGTTATGTTTGTAAGTACTGCAACATGATCAGCTGAACCAACATATCCTACAGGTCGGCAGAGACCAGCTGACCTGTGAAGTCTGTCACAACTGGATCCAGAGATGACCCTGAAGTATGTGTAGGGAAATCTACGTGATTTTGTAGTCCAAAGACTTCAAAGAAGTTATCGAATGTTATTTGGATGAGATACTGATTGAGATCACCTGCCA
>BOPN01004810.1:45000-50000 GCA_017312705.2 Penaeus japonicus
AAACCACCCAACAGACCGGAAAACTTTAGGCCCATCTCTCTCCTAGAGATTCCAGGAAAAATCCTAGAGAGACTAATAAATAACCGTCTACAAAGCCATCTCGAGAACAACAACCTTTTAAACGAAAGACAATATGGTTTCAGAAAGTCACGAGGCACAACCGCTGCAATAGCCATCGCATACGAGGAGACAGCCCTTGCCTTAGCGAACAAAAACAAAGTAAACATTGTCCTTCGTGACGTCGCAAAGGCTTTCGATAAGGTATGGCACCCCGGCCTAAAGCATCGCCTTCTCCAACTAGATCTCCCCCTGCCAATAACAAGAGTACTCTCAAGTTTTCTCTTGGACAGGATGGCAAAACTGAGAGTCGGGCCACACATAGGCCAGGAATTTAGACTTGAAAGTGGAGTCCCACAGGGGAGCGTGCTCTCACCCACGCTATATACCATATATACATCCCCAATCCCACCACCGGCGAGGGACAGCAACTACGTTATGTACGCTGACGACATAACCCAAATTATATCACATCCTTCCCCACAGAACCAATTCATCAAGTTCGCCACAGACAGAGCTATCGAAACAGTCAACAAATTCGAAGAGGCCTGGAAGATCAAAACTAATAAAAATAAGTTCTTAATAATACCAATAACAAGAACTAAGCCAGGAAACCTCAACCTGCAAAGCATAGATGTAGGCTATGCAAAAGCGGGCAAACTTCTCGGGCTAAAAATAACAAACACGGGCATTGCAACACACGTCAAAGAGCGAATCAACATCGCTAACAGCACGCTGACAAAATTGAAACGATTCACAGGCTGTCCAGAGGAAATCAAATTAAAACTGTATAAAACACTTGTGAGACCAATTCTGGAATGCCCGCCTGTTCCCCTCAACACAATTGCTCGAACATCGTGGCAAAGATTACAAGCGATCCAAAATAAATTCATTCTATGGATCAAAGGGACCAGATGGCCAGACCCACGACCTTCCATCAAAGAATTGCACACACTCCATAACCTAGAACCAATCAACATTCGCATTCACAAATTGGCAGAGAAGATCTGGGACAAATTAGAATATCTTGAAGATACTAATTATGAAAAAATAAAAACAATAAACGAAAACACAGAAGGAGAACACCAATAGTGGCCCAGAAGCCTACTTAGAGTAAGGCAGAATCCGCCCGAACCAATTTATTCGCGGACAAACAATTAACAGACAAGAGTCAATTACCAATAATTCCGGCCTCTCCTTCTCTCCCAAGGGAGTTCGGGAGAGAGGGTGGGTCTACTCTGCTGAGTTGCACACCCGTCACTGTCAATTGCCAGTGGCAGTGATTGGTCTGCAACTGGGCAGAAGGAACAAAAGAAATTGAAGACGAATGACCGAACGAACTCGCGTATCAAAGGTAAACACGAGACAAAGTGTAAGTGCGCCGATCGGCACCCGTTGGTGCAACGGTTTACTTTGTAAACAAACAACCAAAAAAAAAAAAAAAAGGTGAAGGGTTAATCTTTACTTAGAAGTGAAAAAAAAGGTGAAGGGTTAATCTTTACTCAGAAGTGAAAGAAAAGAAAAGAAAAAAAAAATAATGTGAAGGGTTAATCTACAAATAGAGGTGTAAGTTTAACATGACACAGAGGTGATGGAGAGTACACAGATTTTATCGTATTTAAGTACATTACTATGTTAACAAATGTTTAAACAAGCAGCGGGCGCCCTACCATCCCACTTCTGCAGCTAAAAGGTAGCAAAAGATAACCATATACCACCCCTAGACCACCAGCCTTGCCGGATGACACGTGACATAGCTTGCAACTGTACTGATTGCACATTCGTTAGGACGAGCATGGGGTTACGCCCCCCACCTTTTATCTCCTATCTATACTTCCTATTAGGTAGCTAGTTACCATCTTATATCTTCTTCTTTCTCCTTCTCTTTCGAGAATCGCGATTCTCCACTTCTCTCTTGTATTGTATTGTAACCCCGCTCACTCGACCTCTCTACCTGACTTCGCCTGGACTCGCCCTCGGCGAAGGCGCTGGGAGCGTCAACTCCCCGCCGCCGACCCCCACGCACCTGACAGAAAACAGAAGACATCCGAAGCCATCGCTACCAGTAATTATTTCTATTTCAACCGTGCCGATATTAACCAAATAAAGGAAAAAGAACACCAGACTTTGGCTTTAAGAAACCCTTTGTGAATATACCTCTCACACTCCCTCTCTATCTCTCTCTCTCTCTCTCCCCCCCCTCTCTCTCTGTCTCTTTCTTTCTTTCTGTCTCTGTCTCTCTCTCTCCTCTCTTTCTTCTCTCTCCCCTCCCCCCTCTCTCTCCCTTCCTCACTCTCTCTCTCTCTCCCCCCCCCCCTCTCTCTCTCTCTGTCTCTTTCTTTCTCTCTCTCTGTCTCTGTCTCTCTTTCTCCTCTCTCCCCCCCTCTCTCTCTCTCTCTCTCCCTCTCTCTCTCTCTCTCCCTCCCTCTCTCTCTCTCTCTCTCTCTCTCTCTCTCTCTCTCTCTCTCTCTCTCTATAATATATATATATATATATATATATATATATATATATATATATATATATATATATATATATATATATATATATATATATATATGTATATATATATATATATATACATATATATATATATATATATATATATATATATATATATATATATATATATATATATATACACACATATATCTTTCTCTTTCGTTTGTGATAATATAAAACAAAGTGATACGCCACACATTGTTTTAATATCATTAATGCACCATTATGTGAATAATTTATATAATCACCAAGAGCTCGAACTTTCGATTCGAATTCATTCTATTGATTGGCGGGAACGAATAGAAAAGGATAAACGATCTTGTGCTTGCACGATATCATCCCTTGCGTAATAATGACGTAACGAGAGGAGACAGCACGGCATTATACAGATTCGCATCCACTTTATATTATTGTTGGTTTTACATTGGACAATGAGATTTAAACCTATTCATAATATATCTATATTTGATGTTGGTCTTACGTAAGCATACTCACACTACGTCGTAGCTTGCAATCCATTTACAAGATCAGATTGTAAATTTAATTAACTCCTATAACCGCTTTACTCCGGTTAGTGAAAAATACCAGAATCATACTTATTTCCTCTAGCCAGTACTATGACAGTTTGTGTACAGGTAGCCAATATGAAGTATTACCTTATTTTCATCCAACTGACTTCGTTGCAAGAATGCTGAATGAGGTTTGACACCACATTCAAGGTAATACTCACTGACAGAAATGCTGATAGCAATAAACACTACGTTCACGCAAGACCTAAATCTTGTACACACCGGCCTTACCTGTAATGTTACGCGTATGGTCCCATCTATTCTCCCCTGTCATATATCTAATAAGTGTAGTAGCTCAGGTGTTTGTCTCAAGAGTCTTGTTTTTTGTCATTAAATTTTAACTTAAGTATAAGTTCAAAGTTTCCAAACTATTTAATCATAATTGGTACTTTCAAGTCATCCTCCACTTTTTCACCTAATCCAGGCATCCCAAATTATATAAATATGTATCCTTTCTTTTCCGAGGGCTGACCTCTATCCTCTCCCTTCAGTGCATAATACATATTTTGTCTTCAGTAAATGAATTTATGCCTCTGTTTTGATATAGAGTTTCAAACTGTCTAACAAAAAAATAAATGGTTGAGTTTCATCTTTTCAGTATTGAACTCATATACAGCTAATGCTCTTTTCGGTATCAAATATAAAGCAACGATGCCCACCAAACGTTTCATGACCATTATCTTTATTGTTATTCCTCGCATCACCTTTGCCATCATTATCATTAACGTTGACATTATGATTGTCATTTTATCATTAGTATTATTGATAATATCATAATCATTATCATTAATTTTTTCTGCTATCATCATCTTTATTATCAATATTTTTTATCATCATCATTATTATTATCCATATCATTATCATCATTATGATTATAATCATTGTTATCATAATTATTATCATTAGCATCATTATATTATCATTATTGTCGTTATGATTATTTTGATCATCTTTATACTTATTCTTGTTTATATCATTTTATTGTCATTATTACTATCGGTATTGTTATCACTTTTATCAACCTTATCATTATTATTACAGTTATTTTTATAATCATCATCATCAGTATTATTAGCATTATCATCATCAGCAGCACTATATCCATTATCCTTTTTACTGTAATCATTAATATCATTCGTTTCTGATATCATTAATAATATTAATATTAGCATTGTCAATGTTTTAGCATTATTAGTATTGTTATCATTATCATTATTAGCATCATCATAAGTATCAATTTTATTATGATTATGATTACTATACTAATACAAATGATATACGTATTATCATCATCATTAATATCATTGTTATTCCTACTACTCTTACCATCATTATTAATAATATTTTTTTCCATGAATTTTGTGATGACAAACTGGTTATATTCTCGAATACCATGTCAAATCCCTTGACCTCAGATGCTCAGCACAACCTTGCTGTGCCCAAGGAGTAAACCTTAAACAAAATGCTAAAATCTTCCTTTGCACCAATTCTTTCTAGCCAGGTGTTGTGGAGTGAATGCCCCAAGCATGATTCATATCATCTGAACTTCCTTGCATGGCTTGGCTCTGTGCTTCCGCAGCATTTCCGCTTTGATTTTCCCCTTGCTTCCCCCCATGTTCTCGCGATTCACTACTCTGACCAGGAAGTTCGTGTGTTCTTGTGTATATTCTTGCTGTATTCTTTATCTTCTCCGCTTCATTGTACCTGTACCCTTTATGCTTGTTGATCTGCTTCAATTTTATGATGATTATCGTTATTGTCATTGTTATTATCATTATAATTGTTATCATCATTATCAATATCAACGATTATTGCTACTATCATAACAACCATTACTGTTGTTGTCATTATTTTTACTACTACCATTAGTAC
>BOPN01004810.1:65000-70000 GCA_017312705.2 Penaeus japonicus
TTATTAAATGTGAACTGGACTTTAGACCTGTCCTTTTATTTTTTATTTACTTTTGGAATAATCAATATCGCATCAGTAGCCTTACTATAATTTTGATCATGATATTCTTAATATCATTATAATCATCACCGATGCACCATCATAATAATTAATAGGAGTAGTGATATCAATGTCAGTTTCATTATCTTAAATGATTTAGACAAGCATTTATTGAGAAAATAACACCCTTTCCTTATGAAAGACTGCTATTTAACTTTCGTTTTCCTAGAGACAACCCAGAAATGAAAAAGATGAAACAGAAATGTATAACAAAAGAAACCAGCTCTGTGCACCTCGGATAAAAACTCAGCTTAATTATAGCCAAACAGGAAGGGACATGAAAGCATCACAGACAACAAAAGACAAAGCCGTCTTTTTCACTGCCTCAAAAGTGTCCATAAACAGGGAAAGGGTGCAGTTAGTTTTCCGTTGCTACACTCCACCCTCGTCAGCGTTGCCAAACGCTTGGCTCCGCCCCACTCCCGGGAATCATTTTTTTATTAGTTCTACATCATTAGGCATTATTTTAGTAATCGAATTTAACAAGGACTAAATAAGTTGAATATAAAAGTTTTGTATACATTCAAAATACCTTTAAAATTACGAATATGAATGGCAATCAGAACAGCACTTTGAACCACCAAGTAACCCGTGAAATTTAGCTCGCTCGAATGGTAAAACAAAATTTGCTCACAGTACATCATTTCTACAAACCTGAAAGCTTTACTATGCCGAAGCCAAACGGGTAAGTGGTCAAACATCATTGCTTATGCCACCAAATTATTGCTTAACCTTGTCATCGCATTACGTGTAGAGGTATATGATATAGACATTAGGTCGGATTTTATATTATATAACCCCGCCCCAATGACTAAACCCCTTCCACGCGATACCTATCGCAAAAATTAATTCTTAATTTAATCCAAGAATACGGACATCTGTTACTAATAGTATTACGCTGCACAGAGTAGTTGTGCACAATGCAGCAATATCTCACACGGTAGAATTTTCATGTCTCCCTAGTTACATCTCCTACACCTCCTGCTGATAATGTGATTTGATTCCAAGATGCAAGGCATACCACATCTTATAAAATACAGTTAATCCCAGTTTAGTTTCCTTCTTCCGCTTCTCTGAGGCGGTCGTGTTACTCACAGGAGGGACAGCGTGGTGCCCGGGTTCTCCTCGAGGTGGGGAAGGAGCTTCTCGGCCACCCACTTCAAGTTGCAGTCGCAGTTCCACGGGTTGTCCTGGATATCCACATATTTTATGTTCATCCAAGGGAGCATGTTCTCATTGAGGCTTGACAATCGATTGGCTTGGATATGGACCTGGAATGCAAAGTCAAACTGATGAAAAATGCATTTTCTTTGCCATTGATAGCATTGAAAGTTGTGGATTGATCTGCTCAATCTGTATGTGCGCGTGTGCAGATGTGTGTACGCAAACTCACACACCCTCAAATATGTGTACATGCGAATATGTATGCAGGTACAGATATGTGCTTGCAACCCCTCTGTATCTCACCTCCTTCAGCGTCTCCTTGGGATCCAGCTGGTAGAAGGCCTCGTTGTCGATCACAAGGAGGTTCGGGCAGTTGGAGAGGTGAAGAACCTCGAGACTTTTGAGGTTAGAGAACGCGTGACGACCTATAGTCTTCAGTTTCGGCATTGCGGACATGTCCAGTCTCCGCAGGCCGGAACTCTTGTTCGTGAAGTCACCTTCTTGCACGATCTGTGAGGGTAATGAATATTGGCCTCAGGAAAATTATCGTGTATTTTGTCTATCATTGCAATAATCGCTCTTGCAATATCAATCTGACATTGGTGCCGTCAATTCATCATTCGATTGTTTAGCATTTGCTCAGTTATTGCCAATGATATTATTATTAAAACTTTAAGGTTTGAAACCCACCTCAATGGGATTTGCATTGAGGTTGAGGTGCACCAGCGAGCGGCCGTAGTTGATCTCTTCTGGAACCCTCTGGATGTTATTCCCAGCCAGGATCAGCACCTGAAGGTTACTGTGGCGAGAAAGAAAGATGTATTGAGATACACGTAACGGCAGGCCGAAGGAGAACTGTGAAACGAAAAGGATTTAAAACATGAAGGGAATGTATATTACGCATTTAAGACCGCCATTGGAGATGTTAGTTCATTGTAACTAAGAACTTTGTTAAATGTGAAGCACTTTACAAAAATATGGATAATGTTTAGGGAATTTAGTAAAATTACATACACTGTCACGTATAATGCTTTCTAAACCTGTGTTTACATTTCGCCTTATACTGTATTGGGTTCAAGTGTCCCCAATCTAGCTGGGATTAAATCAAATACTATGATCTTATTTGTTTGGGATATTGCGTTTACAACGTAATTCCTTTTGTATACGGTTGCCGCGGCCACATTACATATTGGCGAACAATCATTTTAATCCCTGCGTTGGCGCAGAACGTGTGTAAAACGCTCTTTCTAGTATGCCTCGCCCTCTCCTTCCACTATCCCTTCCACTCTCTCTGTGAGATCCCCAGCCCTCCCCCTCCCTAGCCTTCCACGGGCAGGTCAAGGGGCGGCATACCTCAGCCCGTGAAGGTTACCCGTGAACGTGCTGCCAGCCAGCTCACATCGCCGTCTACAGCTCAAGATATAAACATCATTATACATCCTAGGCTTTCCTATCAGTCTCTCTCCTCATCCGGCTTGTCTCGTTAGTCTTCTTCTTATTATTATTATTGTTCTTGTTGTTATCAGTATTGCTATGATCATTATCATAATCAATGTTATCAATATTATTATTATGACTATTATCATAGAAAAATAATGCACTGATCCTTCAAGGAGGTTTCCGGAAAAGCGTTACAAAATATACTCTGAGTCAGATGGTGATAAGTACTTATCACGTGGCTCGCGCAACACACCTACCGGGCGAGAAACCATCAAAGAGCCAAGTGGGGATTCGCTCGTTCAGGCAGAGAGGGTTCGCGCAAGCGGCCTCCTCACGAGTAATTATATTGCCTGATATTAGCGATTGCGTAGACCCTAATCAGTGATGATTATTGTCAGTATCTAATAGTCATAACATTACTAATGATAGTAACCGTGATGCCAATGGTAATAATAGTGATGATGAGGATGATGATAATGACATGATGATGATGGTGATGATAATGATAATGATAATGACATGATGATGATGATGATAATTACAATGATGTTGATAGGGATGTCCATGTATATGTATTATGTGCACAAATACAAGCCTACACACACATGCACATACACATATATATACATATATACATGTATATACATATGTATGTGTGTATATATAAGTGTATTCATATATGTATGTATGTGTATGTGCATATATTTACATAAATATACATATAAATATGTATATGTATGTTTACATATATATATATATATATATATATATATATATATATATATATATATGTGTGTGTGTGTGTGTGTGTGTGTGTGTGTGTGTGTGTGTGTGTGCATATATACATGTATATATGTAATGTATATATATATATATATGTATATGTATATATATGTATGTATATGTATATGTATATATATATATATATATATATGTATATATATATATGTATGTATATGTATATATATATATATATATTAATATATATACATGTATGTATATGCATATATATATATACATATCTATATACATGTGTGTATATATATATGTAGATATATGTATATATATGTATATATATATATAAACACACATATGTATATATATATATATATATATATATATATATATATATATATATATATATATATATATAGTGTGTGTGTGTGTGTATGCATGTATATATATCTATATAGCTATATATCTATATATATATATATATATATATATATATATATATATATATATATATATTTGTGTGCGTGTGTTATACAGTCTCTCTCTCCCTCTGTCACTCCAGCCCCCCCCCCCCCCTGGCCCTGTTACCAGCCGAGGCAAGGCCCCCTCCTCGTCCTCCGCTTCGCCCAACGCTTACAGAAGGTCGGTGAGGAAGCTGTGCGGAAGGCGGTCGATGCCCGTCTGCGAGAGGTCCAGTTCGATGAGGCTGTGCAGCTCGTTGATGGCCATGCTCGTGGCGTGGGACAGGTCGCCCAGTGGGTTGTGGGCGAGGATCAGCTTCTTGAGCACAGGTAGGTGGCGGAAGCAGTTCCTCGGGAGGAGGCTGAAGTTGTTGTAACTCAGGTCGAGAACTTCAAGGGCGAGGGGGAAGGATGAGTTTTGGCTGTATCTACCTGCGGAGGAGAACTTTTAAGTTGCAGATTAATATGAAGGATGAAATGTAATGAATGTTAGACTGTTTGTATTTCATTCTATTATTTTTTGTTTTTATAATCGAAAAATTATTCATATTTGTTATACACCAAGTCTCGTTTTTTATTATCATTGATGAAATTCAGGAGTTCAAGAAGCGAACAAAATATTCTAGCAATAGACGTAGTTCATAGCAAGTCTATGAATGGAATGTCCGCACTGATTTGTATAATGTGATGACTACATTTAGTCACACTATCATCATTTCCTTTCCACTTCCCGACGACCCCTTCCTAAGTACCTTCAAAAACTCCTTCTCTTATCGCATCATGAGTGAGGTCGTTATTTCGTAGATTTAACGTCTTCAGACTATCCAGGTTTGCAAAAGCCGAGTCTTCGATAGTTGATGGGTAATTCTTCCTGTAAACATCAAGAATGTCAATCCAATGAGGTAAGGGAAAGATAGTGTGACAATTTTTCACTCTGATCATGGTATTAGGTAAATTAAACATTCTTATCATATCAGTCACATGATAAGACTTCAGGTTAGATGTAGATGGTATAAATGCTTCTCGTGAAATGGAATCCCATGGGGCTAAACATAAGCTGATGGTTGGGAACTAATTGTGAAAGAAATATATTGTCAATAG
>BOPN01004810.1:77500-80000 GCA_017312705.2 Penaeus japonicus
CACTTCCGTTCCCTTCTCCTTCTCCATTCCCCTCCACTTCCGTTCCCTTCTCCTTCTCCATTCCCCTCCACTTCCGTTCCCTTCTCCTTCTCCATTCCCCTCCACTTCCGTTCCCTTCTCCTTCTCCATTCCCCTCCACTTCCGTTCCCTTCTCCTTCTCCATTCCCCTCCACTTCCGTTCCCTTCTCCTTCTCCATTCCCCTCCACTTCCGTTCCCTTCTCCTTCTCCATTCCCCTCCACTTCCGTTCCCTTCTCCTTCTCCATTCCCCTCCACTTCCGTTCCCTTCTCCTTCTCCATTCCCCTCCACTTCCGTTCCCTTCTCCTTCTCCATTCCCCTCCACTTCCGTTCCCTTCTCCTTCTCCATTCCCCTCCACTTCCGTTCCCTTCTCCTTCTCCATTCCCCTCCACTTCCGTTCCCTTCTCCTTCTCCATTCCCCTCCACTTCCGTTCCCTTCTCCTTCTCCATTCCCCTCCACTTCCGTTCCCTTCTCCTTCTCCATTCCCCTCCACTTCCGTTCCCTTCTCCTTCTCCATTCCCCTCCACTTCCGTTCCCTTCTCCTTCTCCATTCCCCTCCACTTCCGTTCCCTTCTCCTTCTCCATTCCCCTCCACTTCCGTTCCCTTCTCCTTCTCCATTCCCCTCCACTTCCGTTCCCTTCTCCTTCTCCATTCCCCTCCACTTCCGTTCCCTTCTCCTTCTCCATTCCCCTCCACTTCCGTTCCCTTCTCCTTCTCCATTCCCCTCCACTTCCGTTCCCTTCTCCTTCTCCATTCCCCTCCACTTCCGTTCCCTTCTCCTTCTCCATTCCCCTCCACTTCCGTTCCCTTCTCCTTCTCCATTCCCCTCCACTTCCGTTCCCTTCTCCTTCTCCATTCCCCTCCACTTCCGTTCCCTTCTCCTTCTCCATTCCCCTCCACTTCCGTTCCCTTCTCCTTCTCCATTCCCCTCCACTTCCGTTCCCTTCTCCTTCTCCATTCCCCTCCACTTCCGTTCCCTTCTCCTTCTCCATTCCCCTCCACTTCCGTTCCCTTCTCCTTCTCCATTCCCCTCCACTTCCGTTCCCTTCTCCTTCTCCATTCCCCTCCACTTCCGTTCCCTTCTCCTTCTCCATTCCCCTCCACTTCCGTTCCCTTCTCCTTCTCCATTCCCCTCCACTTCCGTTCCCTTCTCCTTCTCCATTCCCCTCCACTTCCGTTCCCTTCTCCTTCTCCATTCCCCTCCACTTCCGTTCCCTTCTCCTTCTCCATTCCCCTCCACTTCCGTTCCCTTCTCCTTCTCCATTCCCCTCCACTTCCGTTCCCTTCTCCTTCTCCATTCCCCTCCACTTCCGTTCCCTTCTCCTTCTCCATTCCCCTCCACTTCCGTTCCCTTCTCCTTCTCCATTCCCCTCCACTTCCGTTCCCTTCTCCTTCTCCATTCCCCTCCACTTCCGTTCCCTTCTCCTTCTCCATTCCCCTCCACTTCCGTTCCCTTCTCCTTCTCCATTCCCCTCCACTTCCGTTCCCTTCTCCTTCTCCATTCCCCTCCACTTCCGTTCCCTTCTCCTTCTCCATTCCCCTCCACTTCCGTTCCCTTCTCCTTCTCCATTCCCCTCCACTTCCGTTCCCTTCTCCTTCTCCATTCCCCTCCACTTCCGTTCCCTTCTCCTTCTCCATTCCCCTCCACTTCCGTTCCCTTCTCCTTCTCCATTCCCCTCCACTTCCGTTCCCTTCTCCTTCTCCATTCCCCTCCACTTCCGTTCCCTTCTCCTTCTCCATTCCCCTCCACTTCCGTTCCCTTCTCCTTCTCCATTCCCCTCCACTTCCGTTCCCTTCTCCTTCTCCATTCCCCTCCACTTCCGTTCCCTTCTCCTTCTCCATTCCCCTCCACTTCCGTTCCCTTCTCCTTCTCCATTCCCCTCCACTTCCGTTCCCTTCTCCTTCTCCATTCCCCTCCACTTCCGTTCCCTTCTCCTTCTCCATTCCCCTCCACTTCCGTTCCCTTCTCCTTCTCCATTCCCCTCCACTTCCGTTCCCTTCTCCTTCTCCATTCCCCTCCACTTCCGTTCCCTTCTCCTTCTCCATTCCCCTCCACTTCCGTTCCCTTCTCCTTCTCCATTCCCCTCCACTTCCGTTCCCTTCTCCTTCTCCATTCCCCTCCACTTCCGTTCCCTTCTCCTTCTCCATTCCCCTCCACTTCCGTTCCCTTCTCCTTCTCCATTCCCCTCCACTTCCGTTCCCTTCTCCTTCTCCATTCCCCTCCACTTCCGTTCCCTTCTCCTTCTCCATTCCCCTCCACTTCCGTTCCCTTCTCCTTCTCCATTCCCCTCCACTTCCGTTCCCTTCTCCTTCTCCATTCCCCTCCACTTCCGTTCCCTTCTCCTTCTCCATTCCCCTCCACTTCCGTTCCCTTCTCCTTCTCCATTCCCCTCCACTTCCGTTCCCTTCTCCTTCTCCATTCCCCTCCACTTCCGTTCCCTTCTCCTTCTCCATTCCCCTCCACTTCCGTTCCCTTCTC
>BOPN01004810.1:100000-102500 GCA_017312705.2 Penaeus japonicus
TTATACTGATAATAATAATAATAATAATAAAAATAATTATTATTATCATTATTATTATTATTATCATTATTATTATTTCATCATTATCATCATCCTCATCACCATAATAATAATAATAATAATAATAATAATAATAATAATAAAGATAATGATAATAATAATAATAACACATCGCTACTGATAATCAAAGTCACACCATTATGACATTTGCTTTATCATTCCATGATTTTCTCTTATTGTTCATATCTACTGTGTGTTACAATATTGCATTTGCTATCATCATAATAAAATCTCAGAATCATTATTCCCACCATTTATAGTTTCATCAGCATAGTTTCCATCCTCGTCTCCGCTATCATATTCATGGCCTCTCCATCATTACCATCTCCACAATGAACGAACCAAAAGTAAGTCCCAGGCACAACGCACGACAAACGCGCCAAAGAAACCAACAGCAGCGAGAGCATAGGACCTTTCATCATGCACACGAAGGTGAACAATGGAAATAAGACAAACAAGAATATCAAATAGCAAATATTTGGAAAGTAGGGATACTGCAACGCCTGCAACAGAATCGTTGAAGTAAGTATGCAATGATCTAAATCGTTTCATAAAGACGTCCCTTTGCACTGGGGGAAGGAGTTATGTGAACATTGCAATTTTCATTTCTTCTTCCTCGGGACATTAAAGTCCCTAACAAGAACTTGCTATTATTACCCTGTGTTGGAAGCCGTTTTTCTCGTGGAGGAGAATCGCTCTTCTCATGTGCGCGTGTGTGTTTCTGTGTGTGTGTGTGTGTGTGTGTGTGTGTGTGTGTGTGTGTGTGTGTGTGTGTGTGTGTGTGTGTGTGTGTGTTTCCCTTTTTGCGTGTACTGTGTGTGTGTGATGTGTGAATGTTGTGTTGATATGACGTGGCGGTGTATATGTTTATTAATATCTAGAAAGAAATGTTTTTTTAATAAAAAAAAAAAAAACATTGATGCGAGTATGCAAGTAGCCTACATATGTATACATATGGTTACATGTATACGCTTACAGGACATACTGGAGGGAGAGAGGGAAACACAGCATACAGATAGTAACATGGCAGGAAGCCGACAGAAATAGACAGTGACGAATAGGATGTTGCTGAAATGCCATGCTCCTCAGTTTGCCATTTGAAAGGAGTGTTTGTGCGTGCGTGTATGTGTTAACTTTTCCCCTTTTCGGTCCCTATGTCACTGTTACGTTCTGTTGTTTATGGCTCATAAAAGGCCAATAAAATATCTGGAAATATCCAGATTTCTCCCCTACGTCTTACAATCTATAGATGTTTCGTATCTACAACTTCCATATACATGAATCCTGTATGACAGAGACACTGCAGTATATCAGTGTTACGGTATCATAAAAATATTACCTTATCGATCAAAGAAAGACTTTTAAGTAGAGAGAGAGAGAGAGAGAGAGAGAGAGAGAGAGAGAGAGAGAGAGAGAGAGAGAGAGAGAGAGAGAGAGAGAGAGAGAGAGGGAGAGGGAGAGAGGGAGAGAGAGAGAGAGGACACTGCAAAAGGGCATATTCATGATGTACAAGAAAGATCAATTAAAAGACAATTAATGCCGCTGCATATAAAATTCGTAAGCAAGGAGAAGAGCCTCAATTAGGGAATCCACAAGTCAGTATTTCTCCTTCGACGTCGTGGAAAACTCTTCCAAATACTGACCATAGAAGTAACGTAAGGATGCAAAAGGATCGAAGCCTCGGCCGCTGAAGAGGTCACGGGAGCGCCCTTCCCATTGTCCCCTTTTGCGGTCGCCTTTGTATGTGTGTTGCTTGTGTGTCTTTGCTTACAGTTTGGCGAGAGATACGGAAAATAAACCCAGTGAAGGGGAATCAAAGAGAGGAAGAGAGAGAGAGAGAGAAGCGAGAGATAGACGAGAGAGAGAGAGAGAGAGAGAGGAACGGCTCCTCGTTGCTAGGGGAAACTATCTTGGGTTCTTTGTTTCCTTTAGTTTTGTTTCGTCGCTTTCAAACAGCAATATGACTAATTAGTAAAGGGTTACCAAGCTGTCAGTAATGCAATATAACTCGCAGCCTCAGAACACTGACATCCGAGCCGAGGGGGAGGGGAAGGGAGGGGGAGGTGTGAGGGGGGGAGGAATGCCAGTTCACCTTTAAGAAGACTACCACGCAAGCTAACAGTTCACCATTAGCCTGCTAGCGGGCCACTGTTAACCCTGTTAATGTACTTTATCGTGCTTTTAAGCCCCAGCAGACCCACAAGACTTTCATATCCCACAGGAGAATAATTGCTCGCTCGAATTTACATCATTTCCCATACGGTTCATTATATAATATATGGTGCGTGCCGGAGCAACTGATAAGGACTGAGTGTGTACCATGACTGCGATTGTCATAAGTTTTGCACGTAGTTTGAACTTGGATTTTTGTTTGTAAGTAGTTTGTGGTAAGCCTTACTCTAATTGAAATTAGTTCCATGCGCACGCCTTGCACCAGAGG
>BOPN01004810.1:110000-113515 GCA_017312705.2 Penaeus japonicus
GGAGAAGCCCTACACTGCCAACACCCATACACAAGGGGAGAAGCCCTACACTGCCAACACCCATACACAAGGGGAGAAGCCCTACACTGCCAACACCCATACACAAGGGGAGAAGCCCTACACTGCCAACACCCATACACAAGGGGAGAAGCCCTACACTGCCAACACCCATACACAAGGGGAGAAGCCCTACACTGCCAACACCCATACACAAGGGGAGAAGCCCTACACTGCCAACACCCATACACAAGGGGAGAAGCCCTACACTGCCAACACCCATACACAAGGGGAGAAGCCCTACACTGCCAACACCCATACACAAGGGGAGAAGCCCTACACTGCCAACACCCATACACAAGGGGAGAAGCCCTACACTGCCAACACCCATACACAAGGGGAGAAGCCCTACACTGCCAACACCCATACACAAGGGGAGAAGCCCTACACTGCCAACACCCATACACAAGGGGAGAAGCCCTACACTGCCAACACCCATACACAAGGGGAGAAGCCCTACACTGCCAACACCCATACACAAGGGGAGAAGCCCTACACTGCCAACACCCATACACAAGGGGAGAAGCCCTACACTGCCAACACCCATACACAAGGGGAGAAGCCCTACACTGCCAACACCCATACACAAGGGGAGAAGCCCTACACTGTCTCTGTCCTCTACAAGGTCAGCGCGATGATGAATGCCAGGATACGAGTGGAGTTACGATCCTGCCAGACTTCCACATAGTACTTCCCTAATGTAATCTAAGACTACCATTGCGATCTGAACCTGCCATTTGATATTTACTGATTTGTGTGAATAATGTGTATTGATCCGTGCATGGGACAACACGAGTAAATAAATGAGGGAGAGGAAAAGAAGTATAAAGAGGGTTTTATGTGAGGAAGGAGAGAGCCTCGATTAGGTCTGGATGCATGGCGATGAGACTGACCCGAGCAAAACATTTTAGCGAGCGCTTGGCGTCTTTTACAGTCTTTTACAGATTTTTGTTTGGCTTTTTCTTCTCTAATTCTTTCTATTTTAAAATTTCGCGCAGTATTCCCCAATCATTTATTTCACTCAGCGTCGTCCTTTGTGGGTAATGTAGTGGGGATACGAGACCGGTTTATAGGAAGCTGAGTAAAGCTTTCATGACTTTCTTCCGCCCCAAGAGAGGCGTCTGAGGAGCGGCTCACGAGAGGGGGGGGGGGGTCTGGCCTGTCTTGAACCGAGGGGCGTGAAGGAAGAGATAGGCGCAACGAAACAAAAAGACAGACACAGACGGAGATACAAGACAAGAGGACGGTTAATTACTATGTGAGTTTTCTTAATGACGGCGAAAAGTATTTCGTAATTATCTTAAAAGAGCGTTTATAAAGTCTGCGAAAAGAAGTGCACACTATCTTTTACTTCAGATGAAAGATGGAGGCAATAAAGCATGACCTGTAAAAGGCAGATTTCTCATAAAATATTTCATACACTCGTCCATGTTTTTTCCCCAGTCACATTACTTACCGCCATAAATCCAGCAGAAAATGCGCCGTTTTATGTCCAAGTCGGAAATGTCCTTTTTGAGAAAGTTAAGAGCACATGTTAAGTTGGCTGATGAATAGCCCGCGAAGTCAAACTCTCTCTATCTCGAGACTTCATTGCAATTAGGGTGAGATGAAGAAGTCTATGAATTGTCCTTTTAACTTGTGACATGAGCCTTCCAGCCCCTGACGGCTCCTCGTTTTTTATTTAAGTGTCTTCAGTTTAGGAATTCGTATCTCTGAACGTCCATTTACCACTTAACCTTCCTCTTCTTAGTCGAGCAAATGTGGTTTGTCAGATATCCAGTGCGCGAGCTCATTTGCTTTGGAAATATATTGCTAAAGTTTTCAACAACTCGGAAGTCGAGATTTATGTGTGCGTGTGTTCCTTTGTGTGTGCATGTATACATATGTGTGTGTAGTGTGTGTGTGTTCTGGATATCCTTATGCACAATATACAAATCAGATTTACGACGTCCAGCCCCGCCGCATATCTGGCAAAGAGCCAAGAAGGAGAAATATTCTTGTACTTGCTTCACGCATCGGATGTTTGACTTAAGATGAATTTGTTAACTTTCATGGAAATAATGAACTCATTACACAGTTATCACAGCATAATTGTGTCGTTTTGTTTGATTTTGTTTCTTTGCTTGTTAATCTGCTCATTCATTGGCTATTTCTTTCGATATTTTATTTTGTTTCATAACTTCACTCTTTATATTTTCATCCTTTCATTCATAAATATACATGTATATCTAGAGTCGTGTCTTGGTTCATGTACTTATCGCTTATCCATTCTTTTAACGAAAGCATATGGAAATTAATCTTCTACATATATTTCCATCAGTTCATTGTTTATTCAAAAGTGCACTCAACATTTCCCTGCTCTTCATGCATTTCTTTTCACTCAAAGATATATCGTAGAACGAAAAAGAAGCTTAAAAAACATCATATGATTTCTAAGAAGAGGAGAGTCGACGTGCATAAAAAGGAATAAAATAAACGGAAGGAACGAAGACACGTCAAAAGATGAGGCATGGAAATCATGCGTATTCACCTCTCTCTCTCGCTCTCTCTCTCTCTCTCTCTCTCTCTCTCTCTCTCTCTCTCTCTCTCTCTCTCTCTCTCTCTCTCTCTCTCTCTCTCTCTCTCTCTCTCTCTCTCTCTCTCTCTCTCTCTCTCTCTCTCTCTCTCTCTCTCTCTCTCTATCTATCTATCTATCTATCCATCTATCTATCTCTTGATGCGCCCTATCCGTTAGCATTCGTTTTTCTGGTTGAGATTACTCTTTTTCCTTCGTGTCTCTTGATATTTGATGTACAGGGACGTGGTAGAAGGAGGAGTTGGAGATACGATATTTTCATGGATCACAGTTTGGGTTTTTGTGTGCCCTGGAATGAGAAATTAGGGATCAATGAATTTGAGGTATGTTTTGATTCATTCAATAGAAAAAAAACTGAAGATTAGACGTCCATGTTTTCGTTACTGCTTAATGAAGGTTTTAAGGGGAAGGACTGTTTTTCGTTCACTTTTTTTGTTCAATCTGGATGTTTTATATATATGTTTATTTACATACATTTTATTCATTGTATATAAACCATTACCAATGATGTATATTTCACTAATAAACATATTCTTTCCAGGTTATTCTGAAACCAGACGTGATAATCCTCCATAGACTTCTTTCTCTGACTTCCTCCTCATCGTTTTGGAACATGACCATTCCGTCCGTAATCCTTCCGCGGTGGGCGTCTCGCTTCCCTGGCTGCCAACTGAGCGCCTCTCCTTTGATGCTCTTCTCTCCAGGCTATTCCTCTCATCCTATTTACTCCCTCCGCTTATTTTTGTGTGTTTTTTCTACACCTCAGATTTTAATTCATACTAAAATATAGCTCTACCGGCCTTAATTGGCAATTCAGGAGAAAACATTTCCTGTTAACGAGTAATACTAGTTCATTTATTTTCCTATATCATATATATATATA
>BOPN01004811.1:5000-7500 GCA_017312705.2 Penaeus japonicus
AAGTCCTTGCTACCCAAAGGGGCCTTTTCCCTTTCTCTCCTGCGTTCCTTGTTTTTCTTCGCGCAGACTCGCTTACGGCATTCGGTTCTTCCCCAATATGGCGATCGAGGGTAACCAACCGCTACGGCCGGCCAAGGTCTCTCGTATTGCACAGGCATCAACAGCAAATCATGTTGATTGCTATTATTTCAGACTAGTGTTGCTTGTTCACGCTGGTTGGACCTCTGTTTAGATACAAATTTATTTCTAAAAACTCTCCCTTTATGCATTCAATTTTGTTGTTAAAATACAAAAAAAACATATATCTTTATGTTTGAAGGAAAGAAAAACGAAAAAAAGCAGTCAAACCTTTCTTCCCAAACCCTTGTAACGACTGTAACCAAGATTGTCATGCGCGGAGCCTCGCTACAGTAATGATTAACCTCAGCCTCCCAGCTGTTTATGCGCTGGGTTGTCGTTGCCTGTGGAGGTCGCATACATACATGTGGTAGTTACACAGCTACATGTCAGTGGGTATTCATGTGGTCATAATGAATACCGGGTCAGTGGTGACCATAAATGAGGGGCAATAAATTTATATAAAAAAAAATCCTTTACACCGTTGCGCATGTAGACATGAAAGTTAAGTGGCTTTGTATTCGAGTTATGTGCGCGGACAAGCCTATAGCCACTCTGACCGGACACATATGATACACATTGTCATATACTGGATTTAATAATGGATGAGCGGTAGATGGATATACATAGAGACAGTTAATATCGTCGTATTTATAGACACGAGGACAGATCGAGAGAGAATATGGTCATGGTGGCATATGCATCCTCTCGCAGAAAATATTTCCTTGCGTGATATATAGTAGGTTTATGAGATCTTTTAAATGGATAAGGAATGGAAATTTCGTTCTCTTGCTTAAGAATAATGCAGCATCGGGTTTCTCTGTTGCATATGTTGCTGGCACCTGAGAGCAAAGCTTCATTTACTTTTTGATGTGCTGAATTCACATTTTCTTTCCTAGTTCTGTTTAGAGTCTTTGTTAGTGTTATTAATTCTTCTTTTATTGGTACTGCATTTTTCCATAAATTATCTACCGAAAACTTACGGGCGTTGTTTTTTTTTTCATTGGAAATTCTATAATCATTTGTCCCCTTTACTTTCTGAAGTCAATTTCGGGATTCCCAAAGGATTTTCTCTTGTCTTCTTTCCTTCTGTAATATTAAAGCAAAGGTGGCAAAGGTAGAAGCTCGCAATCTCTTCATCACTATGGCTACTGTACAAGACATAAATGTTAATAATTATGCTGTATCTTTCACTTTATTCTAATGTTGCGGAAACTCCTCTTTCATTTTCTCTATAGATTTCCACAAATTTATTTTCGAGTCTTGTCCGGACAATAACACCTACACCATAGTATTGTTTACATCTCTAGTATGATGCATGGCCGTCATTTTGTAGTCTCTGTTTTCCACTTGTCCTTCTGACTCCACAAGGTCCTACAACACCCCTTTAATGAAGGAGAGATCTCAAGTACTCTAGGAATCCGCGTCTTCTGAGTGATCCCGTCCGCCGCCGGAGCCAGGGACTCCTTTGTCGCCAGGGAACGAGAGCCATGAAGTCATGCTCAGGAGGAAAAAGAGCGAGAGCCATGAAGTCATGCTCAGGAGGAAAAAGAGCGAGAGCCATGAAGTCATGCTCAGGAGGAAAAAGAGCGAGAGCCATGAAGTCATGCTCAGGAGGAAAAAGAGCGAGAGCCATGAAGTCATGCTCAGGAGGAAAAAGAGCGAGAGCCATGAAGTCATGCTCAGGAGGAAAAAGAGCGAGAGCCATGAAGTCATGCTCAGGAGGAAAAAGAGCCCAAATACCACCTACTCAGTACTGGTATCAATATATGTTGGTGTCTGTGTGTGAGGGGAGGGTAACCTAGTCGGAAAATTGCGTTTGAACCCTCGTCTGGTCCTGCCTCACTTGGACTTGAAGACCTGTTTCTTTTTCGCGCCAATCACGGCAGACGCAAGACGTGACAAGACTTGCTGTGAGGCCTATGCGCTTCAGGCTTCGACATTCTGTCCACGGCGTTTAATACAGGGCTCCGTTTGTACATTGTCACCTTGCCCAAAAGAGGCGAGGATCCCCCGATCTGGGCAAGGATGGACGGGCTGCTTAGCCTCCCTTCGTTTCTCCCGATGATCTTAGAAGGACGCAACTTCTATTCCGTGGATACCAGCTTCTGAGTTCGCCGCTTGTCGATACGTTCCTACCGCAGCTGCTCGTTGCCGCATCTCTCGCTGCGACCTGCGTCCTTCCTGGTACGCTGCCGCGTTGACTTTCGGCATTCAGCCTCTGGCTCTGGCTTGCCAGTCCTGACCCGCTGACTTTGGTTCCCCGTGTTCCTCCGAACGTTGAACAAAGCGTCGGTATCGCTCATTGGCTCTGGCGTGGACTCCGCCCGTCACACGAACGGGAAGGGCGCAAGCAACTTCTCGGAAAGACTCGCCGGCTCCG
>BOPN01004811.1:12500-15000 GCA_017312705.2 Penaeus japonicus
GTCGGGGATCGAACCCGAGCCTCCTGTCATACGATGCAGTCGCGCTAACCACTGCGCTACAGACACTTAATATTGCAATGGCAATCGGATTGATATGATCTTAGAAGTATTTATACATGTAGGCATCTGTGCTCGTATATCTCGTGGGTGTGTGTGTGTATTGATTTTTCTCGCAACTGCGCAAATTTTACAAAGAAAAATATATTCTCATGTGTTGTGTTAAGATATGTGTTTGACTAAATACTTTTAATGAGAATAAGAAATGTCATGGACCCTTTGCTGGCTTTTAGACCAGGCACAGAGGTGAAGTTTTCTTCGAGGGAAACATTTTCTTTTGTCCAGGTTACAATCGAACAGGTACTATTTACACGTTTTTGCACACACACACACACACACACAGACACACACACACATACACATATATATAAGTATATATATATAATATATATATATATATATATATAGATAGATAGATGGATAGATAGATATATACATATATATATATACATATCTATATCTATATCTGTATATATATGTGTATATATTTATGCAATCACTCTCTCTCTCTCTCTCTCCCTGCGTGCGTGTGGACTGGCCGATATGATAGAGAGAAGGAAGACAGATATTCTCTGTGTACAGGAAACTAAATGGCGGGGTAGTAAAGCGAGGCTGATTGGCGGAGGCACTGGTGAATACATATTTGAATAAGAGAGAAGAGCACAGAGTTACATACAAGAGTGATAGACTTTATACTATGTAGGAGATGTAACTTGAGAGAGTTTAGTGATTGTGTTGAATGTTCCCGGAAACTAAAGAAGGAGGAGGAGTACAGTGCAACATTTGCACAGGAAGTGAGCCAAGTCTTTGCAGGGAGGGAGATCAGGTGGGAGGAAATCTCAAAAAACAGTGGCTGAAAAAGCCAAATGTGTACTTAAGATACTCAGGACGAAGAAAAGAACACAAGGAAACCTGGTGGTGGAATGAGGAAGTGCGAGATAGTATATAAAGAAAGAAACTGGCAAAGCAGAACTGGAACAGACTTGGGGATGCAGCAGACATAAGGAATATAAAGAGTTGTGTAGGATAACAAAGAGGGAAGTGGCAAAAGCGAAGGAAAAAAAATATATATTAACAGTTATATGAGAAGAGAAAGGCCTATACAGACTAGCTAAACAGAGGGAGAGAGATGGGGAGGGATATACAGCATGTAAAGATGATGAAGGATGCAGACGGAAATATACTGACGAAGGAAGAAAATATATTACATGATGGAAGGATTAAAAATGAAAGGGAAAGAAGGTTAGAAGAGGTGGAGGAGCTAAGTCAGGGAGTACCAAGGATCAGAAGAGAAAAGGTGAGGAAGGCCTTGGAGAAGATGAAGGGGGCAAAGCAATAGGCCTGGATAATATAGCCGAAAAAAGAAGTGTGTGGATATATATATATATATATATATATATATATATATATATATATACATATATATATATATATATATATATACATACATATATATATATTATATATATATATATATATATATATATATATATATATATATATACATATATATGTATATATATACATACATATATATATATATATATATACATATATATGTATATATATACATGTATATGTAAATACACACACACTCACACACACACACACACACACACATGTATCTATATATTTACATATATATGTTTATATATACACATATGTATATATATATATATGTATATATATATGTATATATATATATATATATATATATATATATATACATATATATATATATACTTTATCAGGAAAAGTAACACCAGCGCTGTTACGTACATCATCTTTGTTTCTCAAACGTTTCGATGTTTACCAACTTCATCATCATTGCTAAAAATAGACAAAAAAGAACCGTTAATACAAAGCAGTTTAGCTAAAGGCAATTTAATGTAACAATGGTTCAAACTAGCAAAAAGGCTAAATGAAAGATAAATGTTACTAAAAGGTAGTTAACAACGCATTTGAACGACACTTATAAAAATGGTGACTAGTAAGAATGATAAAAGGTTAACGAGAGAGAGAGAAAAAAAAAGTGAGTTATAAACAGTAAAAACACAAAAATTATAAAACACAAGCCCAATAAAAGAAAAATCTTAGTGAAAAATCTGGAATCACTGATATACGACTCATGGTTTAAGAGCAAAGGGCAAAAGTGCCGTTTTGATCCAGAAGAGAGCGCATCGTAGTGTGTCTTAAAGCTAAATCTAAAATCAATTTGAGGGAAACAATCTTTGAAGATGCTCAGCAGTTTCTTTCTTATGCTAAGACTTAAATGTCCAAGATATGGTGATGTGATGTAACAAACAAATTTAGTAACCGTCATAACAGGAGTAGGAGGGGAGTGTTTTTTGTTCATGAATCTTCTTAAGACTCTGTAGAACATTTTGAGTTCTGCGTGAAATAATTATGTAGGAACTTCATCTCCTGGTGGAAGCTCACGTAA
>BOPN01004811.1:32500-35000 GCA_017312705.2 Penaeus japonicus
TTAGTATTAGCATTACTATTAGTATTAGTATTAGTATTGATATAATGTGTTAGTATAAGTGTTAGTATTAGCATTGATATTGATATTAGCATTGGCATTAGTATTTGTATTAATATTAGTATAAGTATTGGCATTAGTACTGATGCTAATATTAGTAACAGTAATAGTATAATCATTATCATCGTTGTTGTTGTTACTATTATCATCATTATTGATACTATAATTTAATCATCATTATCAATAAAATCTTCATCATCATTTTGTTATTATCAACATTTTCATCACCATTATCATTATCATTATCATTGTTATCATTATTATCATTATCATTGTTATTGTTGTTATTATCACTATAATCATGATTATCATAATCACTATTATTATTATTATCATTATCATTATTATTATTATTATTATTATTATTATTATTATTATTCTCATTCTCATTCTCATTATTATCATCATTATCATTATCATTATTATTATTACTATTATTATTATCATTATCATTATCACCATAACTACTATCATTATTACTATCATCTTCTTTGTTATCATCATCACTAATGATACCATTATTATCATTTCCATTTTTATTGTTATTTCTACTATTATCATCATTATCATCTTTATTGTTATCATTATATTTTTGCAGTAGTAAAAGTAATTGTAATATTGTTATTATAATCTTTATCCTTATCATTATCATCGTTGACATTATCATTATCATTATCATCATTATTATTTTAATTATAATATCATCTTTATTATTTTAATCATCATCATATCATCGTTATTATTATCGTCATTACCATCATTATTATTGTCACCATTGATATGTTCATTACTATTATCATTATTATTACTCTTGTTGCTATATTATTATTAATGCTATTATTATTATAAATGTTATTTTCATTATCATTGCTATCATTATCATTTTTACTGTTATCATCATCATCATCATCATTATTATCATCATTATTCTTATCATTACTAACATATCTATTTCTTTATTATCATTATCACTCTCAATTCCATTATAATTACTATTGTTATTTTTAGCATGATTTCTGCTATCATCAATTACCATCACCATCCATAACAGTAGTAATATTATCGTCGTTATCATCATTATTGCAAGAGTTGCAAATGATATGTAACTATCACTTTTATATCTTTGTTATTATTATAATTTTTGTTCCTGTTGTTATTAATGATACAATAATTAGTATTAGTAGTATTAGATTCATTATTAATAATTTTGGGTGTTGTTATTACTGTCATTAATATCATCAAATTTGCATACATTTCTGTTCTCACATTCGTCTTTATTTATCCTCATTAATGACAAAAATAATTGTCATCATGATCATAATTATAGTCATATTACTGGTTTTATCATTACCCTCAACCCACCGCTAATAACTTTGAAAGTGTCAACATTTTTTCTCACATCATTAGCATTATCAATATCAACATTGCTATCAATAACGTTCTATCTATACGTATGTTATGAAAATACAGATGCTGTTGATTGTGACGGCAATTATACATATTATCTTTGTTATCAATACCATCATCTTTTGCAGTTTGTTATCATAATAAGACATTTTGCGATTTCAAAATTCATCATAAACCTTATCAGTGATATTGTCTTTGTTTCTTTGTTTCTGTTATTGTTATCTTTATTGTTTATTTATCATTAGGTGTATTCTTTATCATCGTCTGTATTTGCACTGCATATTATCGCTATTCGTATTAACTTTATCAATGTAAGTGATTGATTTTCAACATTTTTTAATCGTCATATATATATATCATTGTTAGATTACCTTTATTTTTGTTAATCATCATATTAATTACCATTACTACCCTTTTTCTTGTTTTATCTTTCTCTTAATTATCATTACTACTCTTATTCTTGTTTTATCTTTCTCTTGTTGCAGATATAAGATATAAATAGACAAAGAGTCAATCAAGTTGATATCAGATTATCACACAACCGTTTCTCTTTTTGATAACTGTACATCGCGTTATGACAGAACGCTAACAGCAAAATTTATCTTCGATATGTGCGTGACAGATAGTGATTGCAATGTAGATTTTGCACATTTTTATTTTTTTTACTTAGGCAATAAGATATATATAACTCGTGCATTCACCGTTTTTTTTTGTTTTTTTGTTTTGTTTTTTGTAATTGCAAATATGTCGTTGAGCTTTAAAAATAATGCTAGGAACTGTGTGTAGTAAGTGATCTTCATAACACATAATACGTAAATGATGTGGAAATTAGATGATCTGATTATCTTCAATTATCTTTCAAAGGTTAGCTTATTGACGTGTTGTTGCAAAAATATGATATTGATGATAATAACAATATCCTTTGGTCATCATAACGATATATTATTAGTAAAAACTATAATGATGATAATAGAAGTGATGATAACAATGGTGAAAATAACGGTAATGGTAACTATAACCAGTAAAAGTAGTAGCA
>BOPN01004811.1:65000-67500 GCA_017312705.2 Penaeus japonicus
TAATAAAAAAAAATATAAATAGATTGACAGCTACTCAATATAGACACAAGATTTTGCCTGATATGTCGCAATATAGATATATCGTCATGCAATGTTAAGAAACAGATAGGTGATAAGATCCATAATAATGGAGGTTATTAATGACCCAATCATAGTATGAGCCAATGATAGTATGATGATTGCAATCGTTATGAAAACCCGGATATAACTGATAACGAGGATGTGAAAATGTTGATGATATCAAGAATATAATTTTTTGAAATAAATTTATTAATCTATTTTTATAATTTCAATCGAATGATTTGATGATGAATATTTTTGTAATAATGGGCTGATGATGGTCATACTACTAATAATAATGCTAATGATAATAACAATGATAATGATAGAAATGATCCTATATAATTTTCGTCTATCATCATCATCATCATTATATCATAATCCTTACAATTATCATTATCATCACTGTCAGTGTTGCTTTATTACGAGATTAATAATATTCATTACACATTTATCACTTTTATCAATAATATTACCATCGTCTTCCAATCATATGTATTCTTATTGGTCCTATTTATATGTCCACATTTTATATATATGTTCATATATATGTATATATATATATATATATATATATATATATATATATATATATATATATATATATATACATATATATATATATATACACACATACACATATGTATACATATATATCCAACGTCCTTTGTATCCTTTCCATAATGTCATGTTCCTATTAACTCGACTCATTTATCTATCGACGTACCTATCAACTGGACATGTTTTTATATAAGTTCCTTTATATCCTAATCATTATACCACGTTCCTCTTAACTCGACTAATATATTAATCCACTTTCCAGTTAACTCGAGTAATATATTTATCCACTTTCCTGTTAACTCGACTAATATATTTATCCACTTTCCTGTAAAGTCGATGTACTTATATATCCACGTTATATCCTGTTTATTAATCCACTTCCTATCATCTCGACATATAGCTCGACATATCTATCTATCTATCTACGTTCCTGTTTATCCACGTTCATTTATATTCTATCTATTTATCCACGTTCGTGTCACCTCAACTTATCCATTAATCCACGTTCCTATATATCCTATTCATTCTCCATGTATCCACCTATTCACCTATCTCTTTTCACAGAACAAAAGCATATGGTCATTATAACAGTAAAGAGCGACATATGGCATTGGAGGAGGGAGGGGAGGGGAGGGCCGGGGAAGGGGGGGAAGTGGAGGGGCATGGGGAGGGGGGAGGAGGGGAGGGGGGGGAGTAGACACATGTGGGAACCTATTGTGTCACCTAGAATTAGCACAGGGATTAGCAGGTCTTCCTTAGACAGGATCTACTACAGTCATGCTAATGTGTGAAGGAGGGGTTGGTAGGATTGAGGTGGAGGGGGAAGGGGGGGAGGAGGGGGGAGGATAGGGCAGGATAGAGTTAAAGGAGTTAGGAGTTAGGAGTTCGGGATTTGCAGTTAGGGTAGGATAGAGTAGGATGGGTGATAGGATATGACTTGGGATTGAAGGAGGAGGTATGGAGGGGGGGGGGAGGATGGAGGTAGGGGGAAGAGGGGTTTGAGGTGAGGTTAAGGCAGGATGGGGGTAGGATATGACTTGGGATTAATGGAGGATGGAGGTTAGGATGAGAGGAGAAGGGTGTGAGGGCGTTCTTCCCTGCTCTTCAATAAATCGCCACTAGTAACAATGGGTGAAAGATGGGGTGGGGTTGGGGGGTTGGGGGGGGGGGGGGTTACATCGTGTAAATGTTCTTCACTGTCATCCTCATGGAAAGATGGGGAAGGGGAGAGAATAAGGTAGATGGTGAAATGTTTGAGGGGAAGAGAGAGAGAAAGAGAGATAGATAGATAGATAGAGGGAGAGAGAGAAAGAGAGAGAGAGAGAGAGAGAGAGAGAGAGAGAGAGAGAGAGAGATAGAGAGAGAGAGAGAGAGAGAGAGAGAGAGAGAGAGAGAGAGAGAGAGAGAGAGAGAGAGAGAGAGAGAAAGGAGGAGGAAGGGGGACAAGCAGGGAATGAGGCATATAAAAACAGGAGAAAGAAAGAAAGAAAAACAAGAGAAAAAACATAATGAAAGAGAGAGAGAGAGAAAAAAAGAAAGATATCATCCCCAAATCAATCAAAATAGTTTCTTTTCAATCATCATTATTATTTCTGGCATCTTCTCTTTACGGTAAATATGATAAATAATTCACTGGGAGACGCCGCTGTTGTGACAGAAACCAGTCAGCACAGGGGAACTGATGAGCTCCTAGCACCGTGAATAACAAAACACGAGAACCATATGGGACGAAAGACAGGTGTATAGGCCTACCTTAGAAAAGAGGGCCATTTTTTTATGGGGGGTAGGGGGAGGGGGGTTATCTCCTTGTGAGGTCTTATATGAAGGGACATCCACCGAGGAATCTATTAATAGCTGAATCATCTTATCGTGGGATTAT
>BOPN01004811.1:75000-77500 GCA_017312705.2 Penaeus japonicus
CGGGATGGAGAGAGGGAGAGAGGGAGGAAAGGAGGATAAGGAGGAGAGAGAGGTGAAGAAAGAGGGAGGAGGGAGGAGAAGGTGGAGGGTAGGAAGAGAGGAAGGATGAAAGGAAGGAGGGAAGATAAAAAAAGAGGAGGAAGGAAGGAAGGAATGCAGAGGAGGAGCAAAGAAAGGAGGAATGGAAGGGAAAGAAGAAATGAAAAGAGGAAAAGATTAAACAAAGGAAGCTCGAATCAGGAATGCGTGCGCGTGACGTGAAAAGGAGTTTCACAATCTTGAGACTTATCACTTATGACATTATGTAAGATTATGTGTAGTCACACAAACACACAGCCATTCACATACGCAAACGCACATACATATATACGTACATACATACACACGCACACATATGTGTATATATATATATATATAGAGAGAGAGATATATATATATATATATATATATATATATATATATATATATATATATATATATACAAATGTATATACATATATATATATATATATATATATATATATATATATATATATATATATATATATATATATAATATATATATATATATGTATATATATATATATATATATATATATATATATATATATATATATATATATATATATATATATATATATATATACAAGAATGTATATACATATATATATATATATATATATATATATATATATATATATATATATATATATACATATACACACACACACACACACATATATATGTATATATATATATATATATATATATATATATATATATATATATATATATATATACATATATATATATATATACATATATATGTGTGTGTGTGTGTGTGTGTGTGTACACATTTATTTTTATATATACAAGAATGTGTGTGTCTATATATATATATATATATATATATATATATATATATATATATATATATATATATATATATGGACATCATATGACATATGATGATGAATTCTGCTAGTGTTATGTTTGTCATAATTATCATCAGCATTAATAATTTTTGCTTTAAATTCGTATTTGGAATGAATTTTAATGACATTTTCTCTTTCGCAGGTTTAAAATCTCGTCTGGAGACTAATTGGCAACTCAAGGTATGAAAACACTTTGTTGCGTCAAGATTTAATTCATTTTGATCCGCGCTTTTTGTTGTTTCTTGTTTTACTAGGAAGTCGTTGTGATCTTGTATTATCATTATCCTCTTTTTTTTTCTTTTTTTTATCAATCCCATTGCTTTGTTATCTTTCTCTCTGTCTCTCCCTTACCTTTTTTTCTTTTTCAATCTTTTTCTTTCTTTCTCTCTCTCCCTATAATCCTTTCTTTCTCTCTCCCTCTCCCCCTCTCTCTCTCCCATCCACCCTCACTCACTCCCTTCCCATCTCCCTACCCTCCACCCCCCCACCCCAACCCATAACCCCCCCACACACTCTCCTCCTCCCCCTACCTTTTATATCGTTCCCCTTCCCCTCTCCCCTCCCCCTCCCCCCACACACTCTCCTCCTCCCCCTGCCCTTTATATCGTTCCCCTTCCTCTCTCCTCTCCCCCTCCCACACACACTCTCCACCTCCCCCCTACCTTTAATACCGTTCCCCTCTCCCCTCCCCCTCCCCCTTCCCCCCCTGCTCCCTACTTACTAAGCGGCAGGGGAAGGCACCAGGGTCGTGGCTGTCCCGCTAGCATACGTAAGAGAGAGCTGTACATCGTCAGGTCGTCAGAGGGTCGTGGCGGAATATTAACGACTTGTTAGTTTTTGGGGGAGGGTGGAAGGGGGCGAAGGAGGGGGGATAGAAGGGAGGGGGGTAGAGGGGAGGAGGGAGACAGAGTGAGAATAGGGAAAGAGTAGAGGGAGGGAGGGAGATAGAGCGAGTAAGAGAGAGAGAGAATGAGAAAAAGAGAAATTGATACAGTACATAATAATTTAAACATTTTCATTATCATTATCATGGTTGAGTATTGCATTAGCATCACTATTCTTTATCATTATTAATTGTATCAGTTTTATCCTTTTTCTTATGAATCTCTTGTTATCATCATAATCATGATCACATTTTCTTCTGATTATCACTATAGCCATCATTATCAGCATATTGTTATCGTTATCATTATTATCATTGTTGTTATTGTTATTGTCATTATTGTTAACATTGTTGTTAATGTTATTATTATGTATTATAATCATTGTTATTTTCATTGTTATAATTATTCACATTGCTATTATAATCTTTAATGCCATTGTGTTATCATCACTATCACCATTTTTGTTACTGACATAATCATTCTTATTATCATCACTGTTCTCCTTATCATTATCATTGTTTATATTATTGTCATTATTAGGATTATAATTATTATCATCATCGTTATCATCATTACTTCCATAACTATTATCATCATTAAACTTACGATCATTATCACAACCATCATTATTTCTACCATTCATGATAACATTGTTATCTATATAATTGCTCTTGATATTAT
>BOPN01004811.1:87500-92500 GCA_017312705.2 Penaeus japonicus
CTCTCTTTCTCTTTCTCTTTCTCTTTCTCTCTCTCTCTCTCTCTCTCTCTCTCTCTCTCTCTCTCTCTCTCTCTCTCTCTCTCTCTCTCTCTCTCTCTTTCTCTCTCTCTCTCTCTCTCTCTCTCTCTCTCTCTCTCTCTCTTTCTTATTTTCTTCTTCGTTTTTCAGTTTTGATATGTATGTATATTTTGTTTTCTTTTCAGCTTTGATATATCTTTTTTTTTGTTGTTGTTGTTGTTAAGCGCATTTTTTTTCTTGTGAAGTTGTGCGTTTGTTACTTTGTTTGTCTAACTGTGCCTCCCTGTTTGTCTTTGTTTGATCTTTTTCTTTGTCGGTCGGTCTGTTTATTTGTTTGTCTGTCTATTTGTTTGTCTGTCTATTTGTTTCGGTCTGTCTATTTGTCCGCTCCTATCCCTCCCCTCTCCTTCCTCCTTCCCTGCGTGTCTCTGCATAATTCTCCTTTTTCACGTCTCTCCTCATTCTTTCACAAGCATGACCTTTTAAGGAAAAATGACCTTTCAGCACCCTGGCCGGAAATGCCTTGACCTCATGGCGCTTACGAGGAAATCCATGCATAAGGGAGTAGGTGCGTGGGTGAGAGAGTATTCGGTCTGTTAAAAAAGAGAGAAGTAATGAAGAAAAGAGAGGAAAAGGAAAGAGAGAGGAGATCCGGGGTGAGGTTGTGGGTAGAGGGTAAGGGGGAGGGGAGTGGGGCATGGGGTATAGGGTAGGGGGGTATGAGGCAGTGACAGAGGGCAGGGAAAGCAACAGGGCAGGGGGAAAGGATAGAGGGAAAGACGATAGGGGAAGCAGGAGGTGGCAAGGGTCAGAGGAAGCAGAGGGATAGGGATAAAGGGCGAGGAAATCGCGGGTGGGTGAACAGGGCATGAACAAGAGGTAAGGGGCAGGGGGCAGGGACTCAAATAAAGCAGGGGGCAGGGAGCAAGGGACGGGGTACCCTGGAAGGGGAAGAAGACAGGGGGCTAAAAACAGGGTACAGGAAATCGTGGGTAAGAGGTGGTAGTGAGACAAGGTGACTAGGAGTAGAGGGGAAGGGGGCAAGGGGAAGGTGGCAGGGAGCAGGGGACAGGAGGCAAGGGGCAGGGAGCAGGGGACAGGAGGTAGGGGGCAGGGAAGCAGAGTAAGGTTGCGTTCATGCAAGCGACAGTATCAGTACGAGGTCACTGAGCACATCTTATTTTTTCTTCGTTTTCATGGTTTCTCTTTTTTTCCCACTGTCTATTTTTGTCTCATTTTCTATTCTGTATTTCAGAATCCCTTTTCTTATTCTTTTCTTTTTTATAACACTATATTTTTTCACATCTTTTTTCTCGTAATCTCTTTCTTTCTTCCAGCTTTTCTGTTTCTTTATATTCTTCCTTCCTTCTTTAATCCTTGTTGGTTTGTCTTCTTCTTCGCCTCCATCTTCACATCCTCCTTCAGTCCTGATAACTATTCGTCTATTAATAACTATTCAACTATTGATCGATTCTTTGTTCGTGTGTCTTCGCACTTTTTCAACTTTTTTTTCAATATTCTTTGTTTTTTTCTTCTGGTATATCTTATCATCTCTCTTTCTCTCTTTATATCTATCTATCTATCTATCTCTATCTCTATCTCATTATCTCTCTCTCTTTTACACATTTCAAACATTGTATACCTATGCTGTAAACCACATAAAGAGAACAAGGAAACAGGTTGATGTAGTTTCCAGTATATATATATATATCTCATTCTTACAATGCCCCCCCCCCCCCAAAAAAAAAATATATATATATATATATATATATATATATATATATATATATATATATATATATATATATATATCAATGATAAAATAAAACCAAGAGATATTCTTCCAAGCTAAACAAAACAAAAAACAAAATCAAAATGAACACCGAGTATTATCAGAGACAATAGAAGAAGGGTCAGCCTGCTGAATCGTGTCTTGTTAACATATCAATCGGTTTTAATTAAAGGGAATAGATATTAAGTGCCACGTTAGATTGAATCCGAATTTATGAATGGATCGTAGATAGAGTGGAGAGGTTAATGAGGAGTATGATAATGGAAGATTTGAAATTGTAATGGAAGAACTTTTGAAGGACTCGGACTAATGGGTGGAAGTGGGTATTTCCCAGTCGTTTGTCTTTTGTTTTTGTTGACTCTGATGTTTAGGGATATTGAACTTTACAGGAACTTGTATACGTAGATATGACTGCATGTCTTGAGGTTACTGCAGAGTAAAGGATGGTGGCTGCACTTACCTCTCTCTCTGTATCTGTTCCCCCCCCCCCTCTCTCACTCTCTCTCTCTCTTTCTCTCTCTCTCTCTCTCTCTCTTTCTTTCTCTCTCTCTCTCTCTCTCTCTCTCTCTCTCTCTCTCTCTCTCTCTCTCTCTCTCTCTCTCTCTCTCTCTCTCTCTCTCTCTCCTTTCCTCTCCCCCTCTCTCTCTCTCTCTCTCTCTCTCTCTCTCTCTCTCTCTCTCTCTCTCTCTATTCGTTTATTTCTTTCGAGATATAACTAACTGAATGTTTCAAAATCGTTGTTTCACGTTATTGTTCTGTCGAGAAAACGCATTCTTTGATAAGATATGACATGCGCGGTCATACCCGAGCGACCACACCCGCTGTGAGGTTGCACGCACTGCAACATTTCCTGGTAAAAAAAGGTTAGGGGGGGTGGGGGGAGCGGAGGGAGAGGAAAAAAGGAGGCTTTGAATCTATAAATAAAGATGGGGGAACTGCATTTTGAATAGATTTAGTAGTTTGTTCAGTGTAGGTTCGATTGTAACGATTAGCGAAGGGGAGGGGGGAGTGGGGGGTGGGGGGTGGGGGGAAGGGCGAAAAGGAGGAAGGTGTGGTGAGAATAACAGAGGGAGAATAATGATAGTCGATAATAAGAAATGAAGGAGAAGTATGAAACAACAAATAAACAACAATACCAAATAAAACAGACACCAGAATAAAAAAAAATATATATATAAGACCTAAAAAATCCAAAGATTAAACCAAGCAAGGCAAGACAAACAAGACAAACAAGTCAAGGAAGCAAAGAAAGGCATAAAATCTCTTCGGAAGCGGACGCCTGTCAATAACTCTCACATGAATGTATTCGCTAAGATTATATCACTCGTTACGTGGCCACTTGTCGTCTTAAGGATGTCGTGGCGACGTTATGCCTCTTAGTCAGTGGAGCGTAAAGTTTTTTTTTCTTTTTTTCTTTTTGGGGTTTGAGATGTCTTATTCTTTTCCGGTTTATAGTCGTGTTGACTGATTATTTTGTTTGGTGTGTTGGGGAGGGGGGGTTGCGTTTTCTTGCATTTTTGTGTGGCTCTTTGAGGTGTTCTTTTTGTCTTTGTCTCTCTGTCTGTCTTTATGTTTTCCCTCTCTTTCTCTTTCTCTCTGTCTCTGTCTCTGTCTCTCTCTCTCTCTCTCTCTCTCTCTCTCTCTCAATAATGAAAAGTGAAATACAGTGATATTCTGGGATCACTTCCTACTTATGCATCGAAATCTCCCAACACCCCCCCCCCCCTGCCCTGGCCCAGGTCCTATTCTCAAAGGACAGCGTAGTAATACTTCAAAACTTGTCTCACAGCATTGATTCTGCTTGCCGGTTTCTCGGGGGGTATTTTACGGTCTAGTAAATCCTTTTATGACTGGTAACTGTAAATCAATCTTGTCAGATAACGTTGATTCTTGCGAGATAACAGGAATACCCCCTTATCGGTTAGGGTGAGTGTGTAAGCATTATCACATTCTTATCGTTTTTTTTACGTTATTTTAGTTCGTTTGGCGGAGGAAGCTTAGAGTGTCAGTTAATGAAATATAATGGATCCACTTTATAAAAACATGATAAAACAGGGTTGAAGATTCCCCCCCCCCCCCGCCTCCACATACAAAAATAGTAATGATCATAAAGGTAGTAATATTGGTTATAGATATCAGGAAACTAAAACTTAGTGGGATTAATCGCCGGTGATGCCAATAAATGTCTCTCGAATGTGTTCGTCGACACTCGAACGCGCTTGTCGATGTCTTCTTTTGTTTTTTTATGATACTTTTATAGATTTTTGTCATGAGCAAAAAAAAAATAAAAAGGAATTACCGAGAAAGATATGAGTATAAATATAAGTATAAAGAATAAAACGCTATATATATCTATACTTATATTTCTCTCTCTCTCTCTTTTTCAGTTATACCGAAGCTCCCAGTGTCCGAGCAAGAAGGGCACACGCGCTCCCCGTCAAGGTACCGCTGTGGACTAACCTGCGTCCGCCATTTTTATGATCGTGTTTACAGCTGTGCATTCAGAGAGAAGAACAGCTGCCCAACGCCTTCAGTCCTGTTGTCGGACATAGTGCGGATCTCTGCCAGGGAAGTCGTTAATGTATAATTACTCTGACGCTCGCTGAGGTTCGTTATTTTCATGAGCATGTTGCATTAATGTTTTATCTGTGATGAGGAGATAAGGGATGTAATGTTGCATGGATTTTTTTTTTTTTTGTGTGTGTGGAGATATCAAGGCAATGTATTTATAATGACGGTTAGAGAGATTTTCCTTATCAAGTGTCATGGTTTGATGGTATCGATAATGTTGTCTTGGGTAATTTAAATTCATGGTAACGTTTATTATTGTCATTATTATTGTTAATATCAATTTGATGATGATGATCATTATTATCTTTGTTATCTTTATTGCTGTAATCATCCTTCTTTTCATTTGTATCATCATTACTATTATCATCATCACATCATCATTATCTTTATTATCATCATCATTTATATAATTATCATTATTGTAAATACTATAATGCAGTTCACGATTTCTGACAATTTCAGTTTCCGTTCGATCCACTGTTGGCGCCACGCAGGTACATGTTATAACCGATTTACAACCAGGCTTTTTACTGTTTTATACCAACGCTATTATCAAACTATCGTTATCCATATCTTGCTATCAAACGCCATAAATCCTGCTGAGTATTTAGAGACTCCA
>BOPN01004811.1:97500-102500 GCA_017312705.2 Penaeus japonicus
AACGATTATGGAAAGAAAAGGGAGAGAAAAAGATGGATATTGATAACGAAAAGGAAGAAAAAAGGAAGAAAATGGGGAAGAGGAAGAAGTAAGAAAGAAGAAAGGCAAAAGACGAAGAAAAATGGACGACGATGTACCAGGGATGGAGAGGTAAATCCGCCTACCACAAGCGAGGCGTTCACAAAGCACACCGGATTGGATTCAGCTGCTCTTAGGCGAACGCACGAGACTGTCTGGATACATTCAAAAGCTCTTTTTTATTATTCGTTTTAACGAAATACAAGGGATTCAAAAGTGAAACAAAACAGATAGATATAGACAGAAAGTCGAAAGGAAGGAATAAACACCAAGAATAAAGTAAAAACAACAACTCCTCGCCCTAAAAAAAATAGAAAATGGAAAATAGAAACGAAAAGACACAAATGAGTAGTTCTGGCGCGGCAACGACCCTGAGAACAGAGCTACACTGTAATAAGACTCAAAAGGTTGTCATACCAGCTTCTTCTTCTTGTTTTCCCCTGATGTTTCTCCTTCTTTACATTCTTCTCGACCTTCTTGTTCTTCTTCCTTTACATCTTCTCCTCCTTCGTCGTTCCTTCTTTGTCTCTCTCTCTTTACATCTTCTCCTCAACCATCGTCTCTCATCGTTTTCTTTGTCTTCTCTTTCATCTCCTCTTCCCGTTTTCGTTTTTGGTGTTGATTTTAATTTTTCATATCTCTTTTTGATTTATTATCGCATCCTTATCCAATCTGTCTCTCTCCGTTTCTTCTTCTTGGCGTCGGAAGTGGTAATAAATTTGATTGAATTGTTATCAGACCCACTTTTAGGTGAGCTCCTTGACAAATGGCTTCGTTCATTACTCGAGGAAGGTGGAAGTGGAAAAAAAAACGAAGAGGAGAAGAGTGAGAAGAAGAGAAGATGAAAAGAAGAGAGAGGAGAGACTGAGAAGAAGAGAAGATGAAAAGAAGAGAGAGGAGAGACTGAGAAGAAGAGAAGATGAAAAGAAGAGAGAGGAGAGACTGAGAAGAAGAGAAGATGAAAAGAAGAGAGAGGAGAGAGAGAGAGAATATGAGAAGAAGAGAGAGGAGAGAGAGAGAAGAAGAGAAGATGAAAAGAAGAGAGGAGAGAGAGAGAGGAAGAAAAAGGAGAAAGAGGGAGAGAGAATGAAGAGAGATGAGGGAGGGAGGGAGAGATGAGTAATTATAAGAGACAAGGAAATAGATAAGAGAGAGAAAACAAAAATAAATAAAAAGGAAGAGGAGGAGAAAAATAAGAAAAATACGAGGAGGAGGAGGAGGAGGAGGGAGATGGAAAAGGAAAAGGGGAAAAGGAGAGATAGAAAGAGAGAGATGATGGGAGGGAGAAGGAAAGAGAGAAAGAAAGAGAAAGAGAGAGAGAGAGACGATAGGGGGTGGGAGAGAGATGAGAGAGAATAAAAAAAAGACCAAGAAATAACAAGAATAGCCAGAAACATAGAAAGACCGAAACAGAGAAAACCCAGAAACCCAGAAAGAGAGAGGGGAAGGGGTGAAGGGTGAAGGGGAGGGAAGGGAGGGTGGAAGGGGAGGGAAGGGAGTGTAGGGGGGGGGGGGGGGGAGGAAGGAGAGGGAGGGTGAAGACTTGGAAGAGAGGCTGAGTTAATTCGGCCATTTGTATGACGCGCGGGGGAGAGGGTCAGAGCGGCGAGGCATAACTCAGACGGCAATGATAGCCTGCTCGGGGGGGTAGGGAGGAGGGGTAATAGGTAGGGGAAGGAAGGGGGGGAGGGGCAGGAGCGAAGGAGGAGGAGGGGGGAGCGGGGAAGGAGTGGGGAGACGTACAACAGCAGTTCAGGTAGTATTTCTGTGTTTTTTTTCCTGTTTTTTTTTTTTTTTTTAGTTTTTGTATAACATGTTTTATTTCCCGGTATTTTCATGTTTCTTGTATCTCTGTCTGTTTCCAATTCTCTCAAATTTGTCTTATATGTATTTTCTCCTTCTCTCTCTCTCTCTCTGTGTTGTCTACTTCTCTCCATCTCTCTCTCTTTCATTTTTTTTCGCTACGTCTCTACATTTTTCACATTCTTCCGAGTATCTCTTTTATTTCTTTGTTTCTTTCTTTATTCAATTTTCTTCGTCCATGTCTCTCGTCTTTCCCTCGCCCTTTCTTTGAATTCCTATTCAATTTTCAGTTGTTGTTTTTTTTCTTTCTATGTTTCTTCTATTTATTTCTTTGCCTCGTCTCCTATCTTTGTCACATCTTCTATGTCACTTCTATCTCTACTTTGTCTTTCCATGACACTTTAGTTTATATGCATCTTCTCTTTTTTATTCTTATCATGTCAAGTCTATTTGTATCTATTTTTAGTATGTCACTTCTATCTATCTTTGTAATGTCATTTCTATTTACATCTATTTTTCATTGTCACTTCTGTTTTACCTAATATATTCTTCTTTCACTTTCTTATATTTATCATGTCCTCCTCCCCTCCCTCCTTTCCCCCAGCTTATATTATCAATTCCGTTTGCCTGCATGTGTATGTACGCGTTTACTTACATGTCTATGTGTGTGTGTGTGTTTGCTTACATGTGTGCGTGCGTGTGTGTGCGTGTGTGTGTGTGTGTGTGTGTGTGTGTGTGTGTGTGTGTGTGTGTGTGTGTGTGTGTGTGTGTGTGTGTGTGTGTGTGTGTGTGTGTGTGTGTGTGTGTGCATTTACTTGCATGTGTATGTGTGTAAATGTGTGTGTGTGTGTGTGTGTGTTTGCGTTTGCTTGCATGTGCGTATAGCCCCAAGCGGTATAATAACTATAATGATCTCCCATAAACATTGTCCAGTTTACATGAGTTAGGGAAATACCTAGATAGCAACTGAATAGATAACTTGGCTGTTCATCAGGCGTAATTATCCTTTTGCTAAATAAAAAGAAACTATGATGATGTTCTATTAAAAGAAATAAATTCGGAATTATGTAACAGGGGGAGATAAAATTGAAAATAGAATCAGCAATGAAATATATTTTATAATCAACATTTTGATAGGAACTATTATTAATCTATTTTCTTTTTTCTTTCTCTGTTTTTCTCTGTCTCCTTTCCTCTCTTTTTTTATCTATCTTCTCCTCTTCGTTTCTCTTTCCCTTTGTTTCTCTTCTTTCATCTCTTTCTCTCTTTTTATCTTCGTTTTCTCTTTCGTCCCGTTTCTCTCTCCTTTTCCCTTTTTCTCCTTTATCCTTTCAATCCTTTTCTCTTTCGTTTTCTTTTTCTTCTTTTCTCTCTGCGTTTTCTCTTTCTCTTCTTTTCTTTCATTTCTCTTTTTCTCCATCACTCTCTCGTCTTCCCATTTTCTCCATATTTCTCAAATCTCTTTCTTATTCATTACTCTCCTTCTCTCTCTCCGTTTCCTATTACTCTCCATCTCTCTTTTCCATTTCTCTCTCTTTTTCCCATTTCTCTCTCTTTTTTCTCTTTCTCTCCCTCTCCATCTCTCTCTTTTCCCAATTTCTCTCTCCTTTTTTCTTTTTCTCTCCTTCTCTCACTCTCCATTTCTCTCTCTTTTTCCCATTTTTTTCTCCTTTTCCCATTTCTCTTTCCATTTTTTCTCTCTCTCCATCTCTCTCTCTCGATCGTTCTCTCCTTTTCCCATTTCTTTCTCTTATTTTCTCACTCTCCATTTCTCTCCTTTATTTCTCTCTCTCCATCTCTCCTTCTCCATCTCTCTCCCTTTCCCATTTCTCTCTCCTTTTTTTCTCTCTCTCTCCTTCTCTCTCTCCCACCGTGCGAGGCGTTGCGTAGGGCCAGGGAAGGTTCGCAGGTTGTATATGCAAATTTTAGCGGAGAAATAATAGCAACAATCAACACTAGGGGGAAGCGGGAAGACCTGCTGGCGGCGAGGGACTAAATGGGTGATGGTTTCTATAAAGAGGGAGAGAATTGTATGGATTTATGCTCTCTCATTCTCTCCATCTTGCTATTTGTCTGTCCCCTATTGCTATTTGTCTGTCTGTCTGTTTGTCTGTTTGTGTGCTAGGTTAGCTGGAGGGCTGTTTGTTTGTTTGTTTGGTTGGTTGGTTTATTTGTCTAGTTGTTTTGTTGGGTCTGTTTGTCTGTCTGTGATTAGTTGTTTTTTTTCTCTTTTTCTTGCTCTCTCTCGCTCTTGCTACATATATATATATATATATATATATATATATATATATATATATATATATATATATAAATATATATATAAGATAATGTAAACAAGATATGTGTTGTACACATATCAACAAACACGTGTGTGTGTGTGTGTGTGTGTGTGTGTGTGTGTGTTTACATGCATATGTGAGCGTGTGTGTGTTTTGTATGGTAAACATCTTGTCTTTATGAGCTTGTATGGTAAATTGAATAGTACTTTGGGAGAGAAAAGAAGAGAGAGAGACAGACAGATAGATAGATAGAGAGAGAGAGAGAGAGAGAGAGAGAGAGAGAGAGAGAGAGAGAGAGAGAGAGAGAGAGAGAGAGAAAGAGAGAGAGAGAGAGGGAGAATGAAAGAGAGAGAATGATTAAAAAAGGAGTCGAAATAAGGAAAATGCAAGACTCAACGTCAGGGAAGGGGGGAGGGGGAGGGGGTGTAGGACGCCGGGCTAGTGGATGGTATCATACGTTGATCACATACCAACACCTCATCATTATCTGACGCAATACCTTGGTATTACCCGCCCTCTGCCCGCCTCACTACACCCCCTTACCACCGATTTATGATAGTGCCCCTCCTCTCTCTCTCTCTCTCTCTCTCTCTTTCTTTCTCTTTATCTCTCCCTTTCTTTATCTCTCTCTCTCTCTCTTTCTTTCTCTCTCTCTCTCTCTTTCTCTTTATCTCTCTCTCTCTCTCTCTCTCTTTCTCTTTATCTCTCTCTCCCTCTCCCTCTTTCTCTCTCTCCCTCTTTTTCTCTTTATTTCTCCCTTTCTCTTTATCTATCTCTCCCTTTCTCTTTATCTCCCCCCCCCTCTCTCTCTCTATCTATCTATCTCTCTCTGTCTCT